>JADBJO010006010.1:55000-67500 GCA_016801955.1 Conus betulinus | reverse complement strand
GGGGTGGTGGTGATAGGAGCTGTCGTACCATTCTGCCTCGGATTCAGTTCACAACCAGATGTGTAAGAATTCAACTTTCCATCGGGATGTTTAAGCTCGCTCCCCCCTCCCCCGTCCCCCTCATCCCCCTAGACCTCCCATTCGTGTGACCACAAATTAATTTCTCAAATTGAGATAATAAAGTTTACTTGACTGACTTGACTTGACTTGTACCTACTGTCTTCCTTCTTAGCTTCTTTCTGTCCTCGCTGGATGGTGGTAGCAGACATGAAGAAAATAACGTCCGAACAGTCTGCCCAGCAGGTTCTACACTAAAACCTCATTTGTGCCTTAAATTTCAGCGTGAATCCGCACTGTCTCTGTTAACAGTTTCCTCGTTTAAGAACCGCACTTGGGCTTGCATGGGAAGAACGGCGCTCCAGATCAGACAGTCGGTCATCCAACCAGGTTTTCTTTTTCTTTTATCAATATTATTTGGTTTCTGCTGTCTGACGTCAGCTGTGGACGGTGGGTTAGAAGTCAGGGACCAGGATGCAAGCGACGCAGACAGGTTTCTTCACTATCTGCAGAACGCAGGAACCTGAGGGCAGACGCACAAACGGACATCTTGGATGTCCCTTCCAGTGAATCTCTTGTCCTTGCTTGCTTTTGTACTCTTAGACTTTCCCCACTGATAAGTTCCTGGCGGGTAAAATTTATGTTTGCTGTTCTAAGATATGAATAGGGTATACGTGTTTTAAATCACCATGTCTCTGTATGTTTATGTCACAACGCATTGATATACGATAACATTCTCGTTGAATGTTGTCTTCTATCTATCCATCTATCTATCTATCTATCTATCTATCTATCTGTCTGTCTGTCTGTCTGTCTGTCTACGTCTGTCTACGTCTGTCTGTCTGTCGATCTATTTATCTATCTTTCGATAGAGAGAGAGAGAGAGAGAGAGAGAGAGAGAGAGAGAGAGAGAGAGAGAGAGAGAGAGAGAGAGAGAGAGAGAGAGACTGCACTCAGCATGTCTGTCACTGCTACTGTTCCAAACCTGTAACCCCAATGACAGTGGACAGATTTCCTTGCTGCCCCCTTTCCAATCTATCACAGCGTGACTCGGTGTAACGCACAAATCATGTTATTCATTGAGCTAATGCTGTACACTCACGATGACTAGAGAGGGATCCCTCACACATTTCATCCAAACCCCAGCAAACTCGTAACTACGTCGAACACGAAATATACTACAATACCAGTGCACACAGAATTCAATCCAAGCTGACAACTGATCTTGTCCGGTGTGACATTCTGTAATCCCTTCACACCCGAAATCGCTCTCAGGCGAGTGAGAAAGGGCACATACTCAATCCCCCTCCCCAGCCTATCGACCCCTCCTTTGTTCCAAAATCACTTCCCTGGTTCAAAATCCTCAAAGTATCAAAAGGGACAAACCATATCAATCAGAGCACATAGCGCCCTAATCTGCAGTGGAGGGTGAATCTGAGCGAGCAATGACCGCACACTTTTCCGGAATTACTTCCCTGGTGAGTGATTTTGGGCATGGTGAGAAACATCCCATGGAGCGATACAGGCACGTGCCCATTTCCATATCCTGTCACCTATGGTGGTGAAGTTTGGGTACATGCCCATTTCTATTTCCTGTCACCTATGGTGGTGAAGTTTGGGTACATGCCCATTTCTATTTCCTGTCACCTATGGTAGTGAAGTTTGGGTACGTACCCATCTCTATCTCCTGTCACCTATGGTGGTGAAGGTTGGGTACGTGCCCATTTCTATCTGCTGTCACCTATGGTGATGGAGTTTGGGGATATGCCCATTTCTATCTGCTGTCACCTATGGTGGTGGAGTTTGGGGATATGCCCATTTCTATCTGCTGTCACCTATGGTGGTGGAGTTTGGGGATATGCCCATTTCTAGCTGCTGTCACCTATGGTGGTGAAGTTTGGGGATATGCCCATTTCTAGCTGCTGTCACCTATGGTGGTGAAGTTTGGGCACGTGCCCATTTCTATCTCCTGTCACCTATGGTGGTGAAGTTTAGATACGTGCCCATTTCTGTCTCTGTCTCCTGTCACCTGTGGCAGTAAAGTTTAGGTATGTGCCTATTTCACATCTTGGGCTGTATTTAGACCCTGCCCCAAATCAGCCACAGACGAGTACCTCTGGGACAGGTTGAAGGCGGAGGAGTGGAGGGGGGGGGGGGGGGGTTGTAAAGTTTTTGCTCAGGTCTAGAATCACACACACACACACACACACATACACACGCACACACGCGCGCGCGTGCGCGCACGCACGCACGCACGCACGCACGCACACACACACACACACGCGCGCGCGCGCGCGCGCGCACGCACACACACACATCTCATAGTTAAGTACTATTTTCTTTGATTGACGTTCTGACCGTTGATGATTTAAAGGAGGGAAGTATTTTGGAACAAAGGGGAGGTAAGTTTAGATGTATTCCCAGGAGCTTGGTCACATGCCCTTTCTCACCCGCCGGGAAGTGATTTGGGCGTGGAGTTATTATGGACAGTCACACGGAGGTTCGAACATACGGAGGTTCGAACATATTTCTGACGTCACAACAGTTGCTGGAGCGCAGCATAGTAAAACTGATCAAGACCTTCACCACTGTTGGGTCAACAGGAACCTGGAACCGCGCAGTCAAAGTTCTATCCACTTCATGGATGTGTCTCTGAGTGTGTCGCTCAAATTCTCTGATCAGGTCTTCAAGGGTGCCCGTTTGACGCAGCAGTTGTTACAAAAGGCAGCGCCGAATGCACGCACAGCGTTGGCATGTCGTCAGTCACCACAATATCACTCAATAGCATCATCTTCATCAGCCTCATCCTCATTGATTCTCGTGGGGGGGGGGGGGGGGGGGGGGGGGGGGATCTCAAATTCTGTAGTCCACCATGCCGTGGTCTCGTGGTGATCCCAGTTTCGGTTTACTTTCCGCGTCCATGTCTGGGGTGAGTTCGTGTGTAAGCCATGGGTATGGGCAAGGTTATGGGAACTGTTGCTGGATTAGTGCGGTGTTGTTTCCCAGAGAAGGGGAGCGGGCATTCACACATGCTAGCTCCTCAACTTAACAATTTCTATCTGTCCGTAAAAGCTCAGAGAGTGGCGTCCTGTGTATGCTAGATGACAACAGGCACCACTGAACACCACTGAAGCGATCCGGCATCAGTGCAGCGTCACCTCTGGTGGGTTGCCTCACTACTACCTGACATAAATGGTTGCCTATGAAGTGGGGCGCTGGGTTCTAATAGGCGAAACCTGTGTATGACTATGAATAGACGGAGTCGGAATGAGCGCCATGGGAGAAATTTCAAAGCAGGGGTGGAGGCAGTGGACGAGGGAGGGGATTCATGGAGTAAGGAAGGGGAGGGGGAGACACTGAGGATAACGTTAAAAAGTCTTCGAAGCCAAGAGGAAAGAAGCCCCTCTAAGACAGTTGCCATACTTGTTGTACAACCCTCACACTCCACTCCCCCCTCTGCACTCGATTTTTCCCTCATAACGAAGAAGATGATTGAACGTACAGTTAGAGAAGGTTCGGATGCGGCGATGAATATGAATGATTGATCAAAGACATCAAGGAGGACGATCAAAAACGGTGAGGGGGATTGAGAAATAGTCGGAGGGAGAAATGAATCACGATGGTCAAACTAGGAAGCAAGGTTAGTTGAACGGGGGAGTTCACTTTCAAGTCATGTAATCTGCACCCCGGCCGACCGTGTGCACCATAGGGTTAGAATGGTAACTAAAAATTATTGAATATATATATATATATATATATATATATATATATATATATATATATATATATATATATATATATATATATATATGAAATGAATAGGGATGATGGAACAGGGAAGTAAATGAACAGCGATGATGAACGGGGAAATAAAGTAATAGGGATGATTGAAGAAGAAAATGAATGAGACTGATTGAACAGAGACAAAGTAATGATCCTTCCATGGGATGTGAATAGGGATGGGTGAATGGGGGGCGGGGGAGGGGGGGAGGGGGGGGTGCGTAAGGATGGTTGAACTGGAAAGAGAACAAGAGTGAAGTAATGATTGATTGGGAACGGGAATTATGAAGCAGAGAAGTGCAGGGGGATGATTGAAAAAGAGAAGTGAATAAAGAATAAACGGGAATAGAAGTAAAGAATGACTGAACGGCGGACATAGATAAAGATGAGTAAAGAGAGAAGTGAATGAGGATCGTTGACCAGGGAAGTGAATAAGGTGGTTGAAGGGAAAGAGGTGCATAACATGAAGTGAATAAGGTGGTTGAAGAGGAAGAGGTGCATAACATGAAGTGAATAAGGTGGTTGAAGGGGAAGAGGTGCATAACATGAAGTGAACAAGGTGGTTGAAGGGAAAGAGGTGCATAACATGAAGTGAATAAGGTGGTTGAAGAGGAAGAGGTGCATAACATGAAGTGAATAAGGTGGTTGAAGGGGAAGAGGTGCATAACGTGAAGTGAATAAGGTGGTTGAAGGGGAAGAGGTGCATAACATGATTGAACAGGGACGTGGATACGGTTGACTGAGCAGGAAAGTCAATAAAGTGATTGAATGGGTCCATGAATAAAGTGAATAAGATAGGACAGGAAGTAAATGTGGATGATTGAACAGGCAGGTGAATAAAGATGGCAGAACAGGGAAGTGAGTCAAGATGGTTGAAAAGGAAACCAATAAGGATAACTGAATGGGGACACGTGAATAAGAAGGTCTGAATAGGAAAAGGAATAAGCTCTGAATAGGAACAGGAATAAGAAGGTCTGAATAGGAACAGGAATAAGCTCTGAATAGGAACAGGAATAAGAAGGTCTGAATAGGAACAGAAATAAGGTCTGAATAGGGGCAGGAATAAGAAGGTCTGAATAGGAACAGGAATAAGGTCTGAACAGGAACAAGAATAAGGTCTAAATAGTACAGGAATAAGGTCTGAACAGGAACAGGAATACGAAGGTCTGAAAAGGAACAGAAATAAGGTCTGCATAGGACCAGAAATATGTAGGTCTAAATAGGAACAGGAATAAGGACTGAATAGGAACAGGAACAGGGTCTGAATAGGAGCAGGAATTCTTATTCCTTCATAGGCTGAACGGGGAAGCGAAAAAGGGATCTGAAACTGAAACATTTGTTAGCAGTTATTATGAGAAGAGTACACAACAAGCCACAAATTTGGTTTTTACTGCATTATCTCGTTTATTCAAAGATGTTCTAAATCAGCAGTGACGTCCTCTAACTTTCGTACATAAAAAGGCAGAGATTTTTACTTTCGCTGTATAATTTTCACGATCCAGCTTTCTCGATGTGCCAGCAAACGAAATTATACCGATGGAGTATACACATGGTCCTCTCTCTCTCTCTCTCTCTCTCTCTCTCTCTCTCTCTCTCTCTTGTGTTCATTATCCCACCCAATCCTTCCCTCCGTCTACCCCACCGCGCTCCCCCCGAAAAGGAAAAAAAAAAAAAAAAAAGAAAGACGGAAAGCGGAATAGGCGGCCACGTGGCTGTCAAGCACAAAAGCCACCCACTACCATGCGCACAGCGGATCAATTTGATTCTAATTGAGGTCTCCACATGGAAGGAACCGGCCGATAATAGGGCGGCCAGCTTGACGAGTCGCTCCAGTAGCCTTTCACCTTCTTGGCTTCTGATCTGCTCCGCATTCACAGCGAGGAAATGGGGATGACTGTGAATGTGAAGTGACAGGCTTTGCCTGTGAGCCTGACGAAAGATGTCATATCCATCTTGGTCGTCATCAAAATGCTAGTGATCTTTTCATCTCTCCCTCCGGGCCTGATCGTCTGCACCTCTGAGGAGTAAGGAACAGGGGGGCAATGGGGGGGAGGGGGGGATTGGGGTGGAGTGTAGCGTTGCGTAATTACTTTACGCCCCAAATCTCTCAAATTCAGATGAGAAAGGGCAGTTGTCCAAACTCCCCCACCCCCACCCCACCACCATGGGAAGTAAATCTAGATCTCCCCTTAGCTCCTAAATTTCGCCCCTCTTTGAAAATTCTCCAAGTGTCGCAAAGGAGGAAACACATCAATCAAAGCTCTTTGCACCTGAGTTTGGGTGATTTTGGGGGCGTGATCCAGAAACACCCGACAAAATGAGGCAGGCACAGGCTCATTTCCACCTCCCCGTCATATAGGGGCCTATGTCCACTCTGTGGGGAGTTTTGGGACCATGGCAAACAATCGCTCACCATGGAGTGGTTTTGAAACAGAGGAGGGAGGAGGCAGTTCTTGTCCAGGTCCACAATCACTCCCCCCCACCCCCTTCCCCCAACCCATCAAATTTGATGCAATATCCTTTGATGTAATTTGTCGTTTTGGATATTTTAATCATTTACGCAGGGTGTGATTATAGATCCAAGGGGTGCTAGGTCTTGATTTACTCCTATAGAGATAGAGAAACGTGAGGGTGGATGTGAGAGGAGTGAGGGGTTGGGGGGTGGGGGTGGGGGGTGGGGGTGGGAGTGGGGGCTTGACACGTAACCATTCTCACCCAGCGGGGAGTGAGTTCAGGCGTTGGGTGACTACAAAACGTGATATCGGGACTCGTGATCGGGGATCATGCAAACCAACTGGTCTGACACGACATGACAGGGCTGTATTCTGTTTCAGACTGCTGCAGAGATAATCTGCTTGGTGACTGTGCTGCACGTTGCTTTGTACACTATCAATGAATGGTCACAGCAGACTTCTCTTCAGAAAGTTTGGGATTCTTTTCGACGGGAGAGATCTGGACGCCACAGTTCAGCGCCACCCGTCTGCTTTCCCTACTGTCTGCGTCCGTTTTGTTTTATTTGTATAAGTCGGTATTTCCGGATAAGGTTCGATTTCACTATATCCGTTTCGTCTTCCTCTTGATGGGGTTCCCATCTTCAGTTGCCTCTTGAGAGGCCGAATCTGTCCCATTTTGTCTACCCTGTCCCATTTTGTCTACTCTGTCCCATTTTGTCTACTCACCTGTTATCTAGTCTTGAGATGGGCTGAAACAATCGCACATGCTTTCACTGTGTATGTGTGTGGGAGTGGGGTGGGGGTGGTGTGTGTGGGGGGAGTGGGGGGAGGGTGGGCACGTGTGCACGTACAAGATGTATTATTGAGAGGTTTTTTATCACTATATATTCATCTATTCAGTTATTTGCTTTAAATGCAGACATATTATGCTGCTGATCATCGCTCTCCATAAGATTTGTAAACACTTCAACCTGTTATGCCGCTATACAGTGACCCCAGACATCAGCCAGGGAGCAGTGATATTCTTTGCTGTCTTCATGGGATGTCCTGTGCGTGTCTGTATCCTATATGAACGCCGCGCAGGCTTCCAAGGATTGCTCCCAGCTGGTTTGTTCGGCAGTTGAAGACAATACTTCTTTGGGTGACACCCGCAGCTTTGCTGTACATTTTTCTTTCTTGTATGCTGCTAAACAGTTTCACCCTGAATAGCATGTGTGTGTGTGCGTGCGTGCGTGCGTGCGTGTGTGTATGCTGCTAAATAGTTTCACCCTGAATAGCATGTGTGTGCGTGCGTGCGTGCGTGCGTGTGTGCGTGCGTGCGTGCGTGCGTGTGTGTGTGTGTGTATGTGTGTGTGTGCGTGTGCGTGTGTGTGTGTGTGTGTGTGTGTGTGTGTGTGTGCATGTGGTCCTGCGGGCCTGCAAGGTGTGTGCGTGAGTGCTTGCAAAGCGCATTCTTGAGTGGGCTTTGTCACTATCTACGTTATGTTTTTCGTTCCATGTTCGCTCGTTCCTTTGGTCATTCCTATGGACACATAGGAGAACGGAGGAGGCGAAAGGAAGTCTTTATGTTGTATTCAATGTATTCAACCTGGTCGTATCTAGGCCTGAGGATTATTGTCTTTCACATTTGCTTAACAACTGTATATTTATTTTGTTATTTCGGTTTTTTAACACAGCTACGAATTCTTTTTTTTCGTTTGTATCTTCCTTCCTTCTTCCTCTCTTCTTTTCCTTCCTTCCTTCTTCTCTCGTTCTTTTTCTCTGTCTGTCTGTTGTTTTCTTTGTACACACAGCACATCATCAGAGTGAGTGTGTCAGTACACAACAGATCAGAACATTAACAAACCCAGACACATTTTATTAAACGCCAAAACACTAAAATCAGCCAGAATATCTCCATTTGTAAGAGAACATACAGACTATGTATGGTGTGTAAGAGACTGGTTGTTAAAAAAAAGAAAAAGAATAAAAAGAAAGAAAGAAAGAAGAAGGAGAAGAAAGAAGAAGAAGAAGAAGCTAGTTGTGGGAATTGTTTGTTGGTTTTTCCCGCTTTTTGTATTTTTGGCAGATGAAGAGGTCAATGGGAAGCACCAAAAAAAATGAAGAGGTGGATTTCGACCTTAGGAGGAAAAAAAGTCACCGCCTTAGATGCTGCATTAATCTGACAACAGATGCCACAAAAAAAAAACGTTTATTTTTGCGTTGAGAGCAACTGATGTCTTATCGAGAACAAAAGCACACTTCAAATAGGTGAATCGGGATCACCAGTTTGGATAAAAGTGAATCGAGAACATGCCAATCGAGAACAGACCAATCGAGAACAGGCCAATCGAGACGAGAGTGTGTGAATCGGGAATGGGCGAATCGGGATGACACTGTTTACGCTAAAGCGCTTTTGTTAGAGACAACTCTCTCATTTCTATCGGTTAATCCATGTGTAATGGATACATACCGCACACGGAGCCTCGATTTGCCATGCCATTCAATAACAGCCTGTGCAGCAGACAAAAAAACTGCAGGAACTGTTCTGATAGCATACAGGCCCGAGAGATACAGACTCCTGCAGTGCTAGTCAAAACGCATCGAGAAATGTCTTTCAAACTCACCAGCCTTCAGCTGTGATGAACCTGAAACTCCCTTTCTGTGTGTGTGTTTCAATCCCCTTCCAAAACTCATCCTCCACTCTCTCTCTCTCTCTCTCTCTCTCTCTCTCTCTCTCAGGTATCCTTCAACTGACAGTCGCGGCCGTCATAGTCCAAAACTCTCCAACCAAACAAGCTTCTGACACATTCTGGTCCACAAACGCTCAAGATCGCCAGATTGTGATTGCTGTACCCCCTGCATGTCTGTCGCGTCTCTTTCAACTCACCGCCCTGTGACGGACATGCCTGACCCTGTGACCGATAAGTACACCGTGGTTTTTGCTCGTCTCTTTTGCAAGTAGTAGAAGAAATCAGTGGCCAAGCCATTCTGAGGAGCCGATGAGGTGAGGACCATGGAGTCAGGCCGCTGCGTGGGGTCCGCGCCGGTCCTCGTGTCGATCAAAGACTTCATGAGATATTGATTCTGTTCCCTTTGCTGACCACTCAATGTTTTTGTTTTTTTTTCCCCCCTTTTTTTTTTTTTTTTGAGGGGGGGGGGGGGGGGGACGGGGGGGGGGGGGGGTGGCAGGGGGAGGGGGGTCCTTTTCGGCCGTCTCATTTTCCCTGCCTTCTCAGCAGCATTTTGGCAGGCCACTTATCCCTGCTATCTCACAAACAGCTGCCACCCCCCCCCCCCCACACACACACACACACACACACACACTGCCCCCGCCTCCCCTCCCAGCCCTTTGACCCCTCCCTTATTAAAGTCCTGTGCTGCTGACTTCCTCTATTTTGTCTTTCTCTTTGACTGTGCCTTTTTGTCGGTTTTTTTTTTTTTTTTTTTTTTTTTTTTTTTTTTTTTTTAATCAGTCATGTTCTATTTTTCTGTCTTTTTCTGTGACTGTCCTTTTTGTGGTTTTTGTGTTTTTTTTTGTTTTTTTTTTTTTTTAAATCAGTCATGCACTATATTTCTGTCTTTCTCTGTGACTGCTTTTTTTTTGTCCTTTTTTGTTTTATTAGTCCATGTACTATTTTTCTGTCTTTCTCTGTGACTGTGCCCTTTTTTTTTTTTTTTTAAAATCAGTCATGTTTTTTTTTTTCTGTCCTTTGTGGACCATTCTCCCGTCTTTGTTCTGAAAAATCGTTAACACTTTTGTTTTGATCGCAATTCATGACATGCTATGGTGGTTTTTTTTTTTCTGTCATTGTTCTAAACTGGTGACTAGGTGGTGAAAAAATGTACACACTGACCAGGGCAGATGCTAGCGGTCCAATCAACAATGTGTATTTGCCTACATGTTTTTGTTTTTCATGTATTTTTCATGGTTTCAAATTTTTCGGCTTTATTGAGCATTGACATTTTCATAATATAGGAGTGATTAACTGAGTGGACTGGCTGGCATTATAAAGCAGTACTAATCTTATCCGCTTTGAGGCTGTCAAAAGTGTAGCTACTACGTCATTGATCGTGTTCTTCTTTGTGTCTTTTTCAGTGTATAGCCTTTTTCAGGGTGTGACCTTCATTTCAGGATGCGATCCCCCCCCCCCCCCCCCCAACCCCACACACACACACCCACACAAATACAAAATAATAATAATAAATAAACAAATCGAATTTTTAAAAAATAATAAATAAATGAATACATACATAAATAAAATAAAGTAAATAGATAAATAAATTTTTAAAAATTGTGACAACCATCTCACCGGCTACGACGACCTTCTCTTCACCGAGGCTGGGATGGAACTGAGAAGGTCCGCGCAAAACGTTTTCACGCACTTGACCTGGGTTTGAAGTCTCATCGAAAGGACTGGACTTCATCTTCAGGGGGTGTGTGTGTGTGTGTGTGTGTGTGGGGGGGGGGGGGGGGGGTCTCCAGTCTGCAAGATGGTAACTCCGAAAATACAGTCCCTTCCAGCCTGGCTATCTGGAGTGGGAATGGAACTCCAGATCTTTGAACAAGAGTCTGACGCCTTACCCAGTAGGCCACTAGTGTTCCAGGTATGTTACAATATGAAGTCGTCATGAGGCAGCCTACTAGAGTAGATACTGCACTGCTGCCGGCTCGCTTCAGTGAATATCCAGCGGTGCCTGGGCTTGGTAAGACTGCACTAAAATAGTATTGCATGGAAAAATTACAAGCGAAGCGTATAGCATCGCAAAATTATTCTTTGAAAGTTTCACGTCTATTGTTTCTATTTCTTTCTTGCGTTGTTGTTGTTGTCGTTGTTATCGTTGTTATTTCTTGTTGTTGTTGTTATTGTTGTCGTTGTTGTGTTACCATCTTGCAGACTGCAGATCCCCCCCCCCCCCCCCACTTCCCCCCCTCCCCCCCCCCCCCCCCCCCCCCCCCCCCCCCCCCCCCCCCCCCACACACACACACACACACCTCCCAGTCCTTTCGCTGAGACTTCAAACCCAGGTCAGTGCATGTGTGTATGAATTAAAAGTATAGCTTATTTACGCAAAGCGTGAACCTTACAAAGACTGCCAACTCTCGCATGTTAAACAAAGAAAAATATCCTTGATATCAAACTCCCAAACACACGCGCACACCATAATAACACTCAAAAGAACTAACAGGGATTTGCACAGATAGCAGAGGATACAGACGTTTGTGCTCATGCACACATACCCACATGATCTAACTTATCGCAAGTTTTTTTTTTCTTTCTGAAAAAGAGACAGAAGACTAAGACACAGGCACGCGCACAGAGAGAGAGAGAGAGAGAGAGAGAGAGAGAGAGAGAGAGAGAGAGAGAGAGCGAGAGAGCGACAGAGAGAGAGAGACAGAGAGAGAGAGAGAGAGAGAGAGAGAGAGAGGTATGTAAGATGGGGAATGGAAGGTCAATGGAATGCATACGAAGCTGGCAGTGACGATCAAAGATGTCTCTTTTTCATTTTCCGCCCCGACAGTCTCGCCGAGTTGCCGGCATCAGCACAGCCAGCGGCCAGCGACTTGTCATGTCAGTGTCATGTCAGGGCCATTGCAGTGAAAAGTTCTCCGTCTGTCTGTCTGTCTGTCTCTGTCTCTGTCTCTCTCTCTCTCTGCATGTCTATCTGTATGTCTGTCTCTCTCTCTATGTCTCTGTATGTATATCTCTCTGTCTGTGTGTCTGTCTGTCTCTCTCTCTCTCGTCTGTGTCTGTCTGTCTCTGTCTCTCTGTCTGTCTGTCTGTCTGCCTCTCTCTCTCTGTGCATGTCTAGCTGTATGTCTGTCTCTCCCCTCTCTCTGTCTGTCTGTATGTATGTCTCTCTGTCTCTGTCTGTCTGTCTCTGTCTGTCTCTACCTGCCTCTGTCTTTGTCTCCTGTCTGTCTGTCTGTCTGTCTGTCTGTATCTCTCTCTCCCCCCCTCCCCCCCCCCCCCCCCCCCCCCCCTCCCGAAGAACCGTCTTGCTGGATAGCGACATTGTGGTTTAACGCTCACACACTGTTGTAGGGTGATGACCATCCTATGAGAGTAGAGGGGCAGGCCGCTATCTTGCACTATACTGCACTGCGCCACCAGAACAACAACACACTAAGATAGGCAGCGAAAATGGTCATATTCTGTGGGATGCCACATAACTCAAACTCATAACTAGTGGCTTCAAACTTGATGTTCTGACTTACTGGGCCAACAG
>JADBJO010006010.1:42500-52500 GCA_016801955.1 Conus betulinus | reverse complement strand
TATTCATTGTCCTAGCTTCTAGAATGTCGCTCAACATTTCATAATCAAATGTCCAGTAAAGTGGATATCTTTTGGATGCCAGAACATTTTGATCTTGACAGAACTCATCTGTGATCAAAGAACGGAATATTTCTATACAAGAGTACTGTTGAGAATTGTATCAATAGAAAAAAAGATCAAAAGATAGATAGTTACAGTCGAAGCCGCTTATAACCAATCGTCGGGGACATTCAAAATTGCTTTATTATATCTGGCTTTCGCTTCAACCGACACGCCGGTTATAACGAATTTCTATCTGGTTAGTTCGTTGTATCCGGCATGACGTCTCTCTCTCTCTCTCTCTCTCTCTCTCTCTCTCTCTCTCTCTCTCTCTCTCTCTCTCTCTCTCTCTCTCTCTCCTCTCTCTCTCACTCTCACACACACACACACACACACACACACATATATATATAGATAGATAGATAGCTAGATAGATGATAGATAGATAGATAGATATGATGACACCTCAGAACGACGTGCAGTTGTATGCAATGCTGTTGTGAACTGTTTTCTGATGACACACCCATTACAAAAGCACAGTAGGTATCCTACTGAACCGTGGGTAACCTACAGACAGACATCAACAAAACGTATTACATGGACAGAAGTGAATATACTGCAGACGATAATCATCAACAAACGATTACATGGACAGAAGTGAATATACTGCAGACAGTAATCAACAAACTGATTACATGGACAGAAGTGAATCATACGTCCCCCTCAATACCAATAAACAAAATGGATGTATATCATACGAAAACAAAGTGGCAGACAATGAGTTCCTTATTCACACATTATATGCCCAGGACAAAGATTGGAAAGGTTACATCGTATAAAGATTCAGGCATAATCATTGGCGACGACTTATCTTGGTCTTACCCACTTTGCTGATCTTGGAAACGTATTAAAAAAAAAAAAAAAGGTATATCAACTTGCAAAAAATAAACAGGTTTTGAATCTTCATTCCATGAAGATTTTTACATGCGCATATTCCTTCTCTTATCAATTATGCATTCACTTTATGGGGATAATACCAGCGAAACTAATCTGAAACAAAAAGTCGTTTACATAAAAAAAAAAAGCCATTAACTTAATTCATTTGAAATTCAGCACCTTGACAAGGGATGATTACAGAACTCCAAACAGTCTTCCATCTAAAGACAGACTCTACTTCAACTAATGCTTATGCATGTACAATGGAATGGATGGATCAACTTCGAAGAAAATCACAGAAAGCTTTGCCATCAATAGACCCCAGACCCAGTCACCGAAGTAATCTTTGTAAATCAAGTTTTGTATACTCTGGTGGGAGCGTATGGAATAATTTGTCTTCCTCTTTGAAATTATTTCCCTTTAAACAGGCACTAAAACAGCACTAAAAAGCAACTGATGGAAACTCTATGCAACAATGAAAGCTCTCTCTCTCTCTCTCTCTCTGTCTCTCTCTCTCTCTCTCTCTCTCTCTCTCTCTCTCTGAAATCTCTCATCTCCAACAATCTCTCTCTCTATCTCTCTCTCTCTCTCTGCATTTGAAATTGATGTTACAACAATTGCTTCATATTATTTCATTTGTTCTTACATGAGTAATGTATGATATTTATATGGTTAAAGTTGTCTGCTTTTGAAAATGTTTGTAAGCTTCCCCTTTGTATGCTGTTTTCAACCTTTCTTTTTATGAGGGCAGGATGTAACAAAGCTTGATAGCTTATTCTTCAACCCTCAAAAAACAATTTTGACGTGCGCGCACACACACACACACACACACACACACACACACACACACACACACACACACACACACACACACACACACACACACACACACACACACGCGCCCGCATCCTGGGGTAGTAATCATAGTCGTTTTCCTGAGCTGTTATATACTTTTATATTTAAAAAAGAAAAAAAAAAGAAAACGGTTACGGCAATGTTGCTTATAGCCCAGCCGACCACAAAGGACCATATCAGGGCTGTCACCGCGTTGAAGTCAACTCACAAGTCTTAGAAAAAAAAAAAAAAAAAAAAAAAAAAAAACTCGCCTACACAGCCATTTGTGATACACATTTTGAAAACACATCGGAAATTTCGTAAAACATTTTTCTTCCGTAAAATCTTAGATCAGATGAAAAATGTTAATCTCTTTCAGAAATTTAAAGACTACATCAGGTGGGACAGTTCTGAACAAGGTTTTTCATGGAGTTTGCCGTAAAGTGTTTATGTCTCACATCATGAAAGTACCAAAACTCTAAAAGAATGTTTCACTGTGAGTGGTACATGACATGGAATGCACCACGGAGCTTCTTCACCTTCACACACAAGATCCGAATGGGTCTAAAACGAGTGGCCTGTGTGCGAAACGGCACAAAGACTGTTTCTTCTTTATGGGCCGCCTCGGGGAACATAGTAAAGCACTTTCAGGTTTGGGCGGATTTTAAACAGTTTTAATTCATTCCTCTTGCCAGAGGTCTTTTACATACAAGCCTGGGTTTTTGAGTTTCAGGATCGTGTGAGGGATAGACGGTCTGCTCAACTATTTCTTTGTTGCTCAATAAGTTGCTCGATAATAACCACCTCGTTGTCTCGAATGCCCACATGGCTGGGAACCCAAGGAAAGCTATGTTGTATCCATCTGATTTCAGAGAGTGTTCAGTTCGAATAACTTCAGCAGTTGAGGGTGCTTGAGGTTACGGCTGGCAATGGCCTCCAAAGTAGAAAGGGAGTCCGACAAAATGAGGACATCTTTATGTTTGGATTTAGAAACCATCTCAAGGGCCAGGACCAGGGCTGTCAACTCAGCAGTGTAGATGGAGTTGTCACTGGGAATGTATTTTAAACATCTCTGAGAAGGACCTGTTGCACAAAACACAGCAGAGGCAGCCCCTTTCTCAGACTTGAAACTGTCGGAGAAGATTCTTCTCAAGGAGTAAAACTTAGAACACAGTTAGGTGGAAAAGGAGTTGTACGCCAAGGAGCTAGTGGAATCTTAACGGTACAAGGCTAGATCAAACCCGATCTCCGGAGTGAAGAAAAAGTCCATTGAGGGTCATTAGAAAACTTGGATAAATCATAAACGACTCCACGGTCCATATCTGCATTATTCAAATGTCGAAGAATACGAATTCCCAAGGGTGGGAAAGGAACTGGGGTGGTTACCGAATTTCTTTTAGAACTTTGGGTCAAAAACACGGCCATAACAGGTTTTTGAGGTTCGGAAGAGAAATTCAAACAGCAGTTCAAAGTAACAAAAATGTTTGGAAAAAAAAAAACTGTGTAAAAATATGACTGTGAATTAATGTAAACAGATTACATAGGTCTGTATTGCGATTTGAAGGCTTAGAAACCAATAATCGGTAAAACAGGCGAACAAAATTCGCGGTATTGTTCTGAAGACTTCTGCACCGTTCGTTTACCGTTTCACACTGTTAGGCCAATGGAGTACGCACTGGTATGAAAATTAACTCTTAAGTAATTGACTTTAAAATACACGCACTCCGCCGTACCGGAGAGCATTTGTTTGCTGTTGCTTGTCACAGCTTGACAAGAAAATCACAATAACCAAAAGACAGAGATATGTGTATGTTACAGATGAAACAAAGAACAGGATGAGGGAGAGATAGGAATTCTCACATTCTGTGAGACAACAGACGGTTGATCGTTGGCACACTGGACAGACAGACCCTTCAGAGAAACCGACAGAGAAAAACGTGTCATATGTTCTTATGTAAAAGATGGGGATTATTGTGAAAGTTAGAGGTTATTTGTGTGCGTGGGGGGTATGAATAAGGAATGTGTGAGACTTTTAAAAAAAAAAAAAAAAAAGAGAGAGAGAGAAATCTTCATGAGAGAGAGAGCCACAAGAGAGACGCCATCTTCTTTGTGGGGATTCTTTCTCTTCTCTCTCTCTCTCTCTCTCTCTATCCTCTCTCTCTCATTGTGCTCTCTTGGGGAAGGGTAGAAAGTTTGTCTTTTATTTCGTTCTCTTTTGTCTTCTTCGTTCTCTTTCTCTCTCTCTCTCTCTCTCTCTATCTCTCTCTCTCTCTCTCTTTCTATCTCTCTCTCTATCTCTTCTCTCTCTCTCTCTCGCTCTCTATCTCTCTCTATCTCTCTCTCTCTCTCCTCTTTCACTCCTCTTCTCTTCTCTCTTCCCCCTCTCTGTCTTTGTCTCTTCTCTCTTTCCTCTCTCTCTCTCTCTCTCTCTCTCTCTCTCTCTCTCTCTCTCTCTCTGTGACTTTTCTGTCTGTCTCTATCTCTCCTCTTTCTGTCTGTCTCTCTCGTTCTCTCTGTGTTTGTCTCTGTCTGTCTGTTTATTTCTTTACCTCTTTCTTTCTTTTTTCTGTCTGTCTCTTATTTCTCCTCTTGTTCTTTCTTTCTCTCTCTTTCCCTTTCCTTTCTTTCTTCTTTCTCTTCTCCATTGGTGGCATCATCTCTCTCACATTCCCATCTCGAATGCCCAGGCTCAGTGCCATCCCGCGTTGCCCGTGGCAGCGCCAGCGCCGGGTATCCGCGGGGAACAAACCAGTCCCTATGGCGGTGTGACAGTGCTGTCCTGTTCGATCCATCATCACACACAGGACACCATCTGACCTCCGCTGCTGACAATACAATAAATGATTAGTCGCGGAGACCAGCGTGAGTGAGTGCCCCTTCCCTCCTGCCCACTCCGGAAGCCGCCATCATGGAACGAGTTCGCATGACCTTGCCGATGCCGATGGCTTTTACAGGCGCTCATTTGCAGGCAGGGAGTTGGACACCGTAATTTCATCAATCAATGGAGCAACAGGGGGCCATGCGGACTCAGTTATTCTATCAGTCAATAGGGGCAACAGGGAGGCCATGCTGGCACCGTCATTCATCAGTCAATACGGCAACAGGGGGCCATGCTGGCACCGTCATTCCATCAGTCAATACGGCAAACAGGGAGGCCATGCTGGCACCGTCATTCCATCAGTCAATACGGCAACAGGGGGCCATGCTGGCACCGTCATTCCATCAGTCAATACGGCAACAGGGGGACATGCTGGCACCGTCATTCCATCAGTCAATAGGTTAACAGGGGGCCATGCTGGCACCGTCATTCCATCAGTCAATAGGGCAACAGGGGGCCATGCTGGCACCGTCATTCCATCAGTCAATAGGTTAACAGGGGGCCATGCTGGCACCGTCATTCCAATCAGTCAATAGGTTAACAGGGGGCCATGCTGGCACCGTCATTCCATCAGTCAATACGGCAACAGGGGGCCATGCTGGCACCGTCATTCCATCAGTCAATAGGGCAACAGGGAGGCCATGCTGGCACCGTCATTCCATCAGTCAATACGGCAACAGGGGGACATGGTGGCATCGTCATTCCATCAGTCAATAGGCAACAGGGGGACATGCTGGCACCGTCATTCCATCAGTCAATACGGCAACAGGGGGCCATGCTGGCACCGTCTTCCATCAGTCAATCGGCAACAGGGGGACATGTGGGCATCGTCATTCCATCAGTCAATAGAGCAACAGGGGGACATGCTGGCACCGTCATTCCATCAGTCAATAGGGCTACAGGGGGCCATGCTGGCACCGTCATTCCATCAGTCAATACGGCAACAGGGGGACATGGTGGCATCGTCATTCCATCAGTCAATAGAGCAACAGGGGGACATTGCTGGCACCGTCATTCCATCAGTCAATACGGCAACAGGGGGCATGCTGGCACCGTCATTCCATCAGTCAATACGGCAACAGGGGGCCATGCTGGCACCGTCATTCCATCAGTCAATACGGCAACAGGGGGCCATGCTGGCACCGTCATTTCCATCAGTCAATACGGCAACAGGGGGCCATGCTGGCACCGTCATTCCATCAGTCAATACGGCAACAGGGGGCCATGCTGGCACCGTCATTCCATCAGTCAATACGCAACAGGGGGGCCATGCTGGCACCGTCATTCCATCAGCCAATACGGCAACAGGGGGCCATGCTGGCACCGTCATTCCATCAGTCAATAGGGCAACAGGGGGCCATGCTGGCACCGTCATTCCATCAGTCAATAGGGCAACACAGGGGGCCATGCTGGCACCGTCATTCCATCAGCCAATACGGCAACAGGGGGCCATGCTGGCACCGTCATTCCATCAGCCAATACGGCAACAGGGGGCCATGCTGGCACCGTCATTCCATCAGTCAAAAGGACAAGGGGTGAGGGTGCAGCAAGACGAACACTTCACAGTGTAGTTCCTGCTCTATTTTGTGTGTATTGTACGTGTGCTGACTGGGAATTTTCCCACTGTCAGTCGGTCTGCCTGTTTTTTGTCTGTCTCTGCTTTACCCGCAAATGTTTGTGACTATTTCTATGTGGAACTGGAGTGAGGAAGGATGCAAAGTTAGGAGGAGAACGTTCCATCCTAAATGTAGTAAACAGCAGCAGTAGCAGCAGCAGCAGCAGCAGCAGCCAGCAGTAACAACATCATACAAATAAGCAAAGAATATGACGACTACAGAAGCAACTGATAATACAGATTTTTGCTGAACACGACTTCTAGGTCAATGTTTTCCTTGTTTGAAATTGAATTAGTAATGTGGGCTCTCTCTCTCTCTCTCTCTCTCTCTCTCTCTCTCTCTCTCTCTCTCTCTATATATATATATATATATATATATATATATATATATTATGCTTGACAGTTAAGTACATAGATAGATAGATAGATAGATAGATAGATAGATATAGATAGATAGATAGATAGATCTCACACGCACATACACACACACACACGCGCGCGCGCGCGCACACGCACTCACACACACACACACACACACACACACACACACACACACCACACACACACACACACCCACACACACACACACAGTTTCAAAGATTTTAATCCTGCGACCCCTTTGGGGCATGGAGGACTTGAAACAAATCAAACAAATGGAAATGAAACAAATCAAACATCAAAAGTTTCCCTATAATTAACATATGAATGTAATGTTACACAATTTTACTAGTTTCAAAAACTTCGCTAAGTTTAGCAACACTTTCGTACTACCACAAAGCAAACGACAATAGTTAAATACGGACTTTGTATATGTAAATTTTCTAGGTATAAACTGATTTCTAATGTCGTAATATTTGTTACATGTCATTACAAAATTGAACTTCATCACCAAGGTCATTCTGGTCGCAGTCCTGACAGAATCGTTCATCGTGAGGTATTCCAAATCGTCTGCCAATTTCTATCATGAGTTTATGATTGCCACAGCGAAACCGATTCAGTGGGTATATATAAACATCAGGTAACATTTATAATATTTTTTTCACGGCGAAACTCTGTTTTAAATTTCTGTAAAATAAACACTTATTACTAGATTCTAGAGCGTCATTCCATGCACGTTTGTAAATGTCTTCTAATGAATTTCGAACATTTCTACAGAGACTGTGAACAGACGAAAACTTTTGTGTCTCCCACACACCGTCGAATCCTGTTTCTATTAGGACATCCCGTATACACATCAACCACCTGGATGTAAAACCCTGGTTTCTGTATAACTCATCTAATACCTGATACAATCTAGATGAATTTGTTTGTTGTTGAGGAGAAAGTAAGTATGACCAGAATGTTATCTTTCGTTTATGTACTTGAAACTGAAACAGGATTCATATATCAATTCATTTTTGGTAGAACGATTCAAATGAAAAAGAAGCTTAAAAGAATTTAAGCTGAAAACTTTCCATTAGCTTTAATCACTTTATCCCAAAATTTACAGCCATATAAAACACAGGCAGTACCATTGACTGGTATAAGTCCAGTACAATTTTAATAGGCAAATCTTGAAATCTTGCCATCTTCAATAAAGAAAACATTGCGCATTGCGCTTGGTCATACAATGCTTCTTACATTTATAAAAGTTTCCTGTTCTGCTAAAGATTATACCTAAATATTTGAAAGTGTGTACAATTCTATACACTGGTTTTTGATTTTTTTTTTCTTGGATTATTGCGTCCATTAAAGATTACACCCTATGTTTTTGCTACATTAACATTAAGCTTCCACGTACTACAATACTCGCTTAATACATCAAGAGCATGCTGTAAACCGCAAAAAGAATCTGTAATAATAACAATATCATCAGCATACAAAAGTAAAAGTAAACTGCTGTAACTTCATAAATCTGAGTCAGGAAGATTTAGATCAATACTTAAGAAAGCACGGTTACGATCTGTGAGATATAGTTCAAGATCATCCAAATGCAAAGAAAATAGCAAAGGTGAAAGGTTTTTCACCTTGACGAACACCTCTAAAACTGCCAGATTGACTGCCATTTATAAACATACAAGATTTTTATCTGCTAATACACATTCGTGATTACTTGCAAAATATAACCCATTTACTGTGTTTCAGATTTGTGTGGAACGGAAAACAAGACAAAATTAATAGGAAGACAACAGTTAAAAGTGTAAAAGATGGTGGTTTGAATGTACCTGAAGTTAAAACATATTTAATGCCTGCTAAAATTACATGGATACGAAAATTGCATTATTCTAAGCATAACTGGAAAGTATTTGTACCCAGTTACATCCCATATTAGATACACTAGATATGTACGGACCATTGTGTGTTATCTTTAAAAAAAAAAAACGGATAACCTATTTCTGAAACATGTTTTCAATGCATATTAATTCTTTTGGAAGAATTAGAACCTTAAACAAGTGCAAATTTACTAACCGGACCATTCCTGTACAATGAACGCTTTAAACGTGGAAACAAAGTTATTCAATCAACGAACTAGACAGAAAATGGCGTTCATTGCATTGCAGATTTTATGAATGTAGACGGAAGATTTTTGTCTTTAGCTGAATTCAACCGTCGTTTCCAGGTCAGCATTGACTTTTTGACGTACGGTGGATATCTATCATGTATTCGACAATATATGATTAAACATAACATCGCTGTAGAAAATAATAGCAAGTCTGACCTTCCATGCGCCCTAAAAACGATTTTATCGATTTATAAACGTATGAACCTTTATCATCGCACATTAATAGACGATAGCCCAGCTCCTAACTGTTGTAAAAAAAAATGGAATAATACATTGGAAGGTGAAATAGTTTGGCAAAAGGTTTTCAAAAAGGTACACAAAATTTCAGCAGTGAAATTGAAATGGTTTCAAATGAGATCGTACATCAAATTCTTGGTAAAATATTATATTGAAAGAAATGGGGATGTAATATGATCAAATCATTCTGGACTAAACTCATCAAAGAAATTAATGAAAAATGCAAAATGACGTTAAATTTGAACGAAAATTTCGTAATTTTAGGTACTGATAAACAGATTGAAAATGACGAAGCACTTGAAAGAATGATTCTGTTTGCAAAATGGTTTATTTTTCAATGTAAACAAACACAAATGTGTTCCAATGTGCAGTGTATTTAGGAAACGACTATCAGGGAGGTTTAAAATTAAAGAATATATAGCCAAATTAATTGCCTGACACGATTTGAAACAATATGGGAATCGTATATACCTTTTATTATTACAGATTAAAGAAAATTTTCAGCATCTCTCCCCCCCCCCCCCCCCCCCCCCCCCCCCCCCCCCCCCCCCCCCCCCCCAAAAAAAAAAAAAAAAAAGAAAAGAAAAAAAAAGAAATAAAAGACATGTGATACGAGCGCCGGTTGCAATGCAAATCTTCGTTTCGAAGCAACTTAACTATCACGAACTTCCTTAATACTAATGTTCTGACGTCAGTGTGGCTAAAAAGGAAATCTTGCTCAAAATATGACTTAATCACTATATAGTCATCATTTAAATTTGTGAGCAAAGTTCTTGTTATAAAGGAAAGCTTGGTATTCATGTATTGTAAACTGTAAAATTTATTATCATTATTTGAAACTTGTGTTCATGGTACCATAAACTTATATAGACCAGAGACTGTAAAGCGATAGTTACTGTGCTTTAGCAGATTTTGATCG
>JADBJO010006010.1:17500-25000 GCA_016801955.1 Conus betulinus | reverse complement strand
ACGGCGATCAGATCACCCACTAAACGGAAGGACGCTAATTGTTCATTCCGGCTTTATGAGATGAAACAGATAGCAGGGCTAGCAGGAACCCTACAATTATTGTCTCCCCCAGCCCCCCCCCCCCCCCCCCCCCCCCCCCCCCCCCCCCCCCCCCCCCCCCCCCCCCCCACACCACACACACACACACACCCACCCCGGCCTGTTCTTTCAGTCATGGACACCACAGAAGTGATTTGTCAGCAGAGCAGGACCCTGTTCTCTGGCGGGAATCTGTACCACGCTAACCTGACAAGGACAGATCTCTGGAGACGGCTGGCAATTGGAAACTGTCAGTAAGAAAAGATGGGAGAAAAAGCGAAGGTATACAATGAACGGATGAATGTGAACGAAGTCACAGGTCGTAGACAGCCGAAAGATGAGGCAGGAAAAGTTTATTAAAGAACAGTGATGGAGCGTTTGGGAGCTAGAGGCAGAGACGGCAGATCACAGGAGCCAGTGGGGGTAATTTGAATCTCTAGGGATGACGCCGAAACGGTGGAGCTTTTCCAACTTCAGTGTGTTGCGAATCTCATGGGTGCTATAACCTGGAGTACACGTGCGGGAATTAAACAGCTTCAGAGTGTGTTCATTATTGTTTACTTATCATTTCCACAACTTACTTAAAGAAAGCTGGTACGCGTATTGAACTAAAGGATGGATGCGAGTTATTGTCAGAACCAATCTTCTTTAATAGAAGATTTCAGGATGATAACAACCATTTCATTACAAAGAAATGGGCAGATAACAATCCTTTTTTGTGAAGAATCTGGTTAATGTAAAGGTGAATTTTAAAGCTACAATTTTTTTTTTATTTAAAGTATGGAATTAGGGATGATTTCCTCGAGAATGTAAGTTGTCTGCAAGCAATCACAGAATACAAACGAATAAGATTTTTTTTTGGTCCTGACAACATGGTAGATTACTTTCAAAAAGCGTGAAAATGTTCAGTAGAGTTAACAAAGGATCCAACATATTACAAGAATCATTTCTGAAATGGGAAGAAAAATTGAAAACACAAATTGATTTGAAGGCAGTTCTAACAAAAAACAAAACACAACAAAAAATAAATAAAGATGTCAAAATGGAACGGTTTTCAAACCAGGCTATGCTATGGAATATTAGTTACGAAGAACACTTCAAGAAATATGTGTATAGTCAACAGCAATAAATGTAGTTTTTTTGTCAGGAAAAAAAAGGACTCGACAGAGCACTATCCATATAAATGCCGATCTTCTTCAGCATTCTGGATGTGGGCACAGTTTGTAAAAAAAAATGCAGTAACTACCGTCCGCTGTCAATATGTATAGAACTAATTTTCTTTGGTGTAGCAGATAACACTAAACTGACGCAATATTGACCTCATGATCTTACCAGTAAAGTTCTTACCGTATAAGTCAAGAATACAAAACATACATGCTAATCTACCAGATTTGTAAGGAAACAGATTGTGAATATGAAACTGCAAACTACTCGCATCACTTAGAGATGGAACATATAGATTCTGTAAAAAGAAGTGATGATATCCTTTTATTGGTTTACTAGATGCCTAATCAAAAGGATGGATTCAGTGCCAAAGTTAAGACGCTAGTGAATCTGTACTAATACGAGTATTACGATTTCAAATGAAATGTCATGGCTACTTTGTTCGGGAGCTTTCTCTCCTCCTATCTACATTTGTCTCTCTTCGCTCTCTCTCTCCCCTCTCTGTCTCTCTGCTCTCTCTGTCTCTGTCTCTCATTAACTGAGATCTCGTCCTCGGTCTCTCCTCCTCTCCCTGTCTTCTGCCTCTCTCCCCTATCGCTCTCTCTCTCCTCTCCCTCTCTCTCGTCTCTCTCTCCTCCTCTCTCCCCTCTAATTCAGGCCCTCTCCCCACTTATCGTCCATTCATCCTCTCCAAGGTCCTCCTCTCTCTCTTAATCCCCCACTTCTTCACCCCCTCACTCCAATCCACTCTCTCAGTTTTCTCTCCTCTCCACGACTTCTGACCTTTCCCTCAACGACGAAACCAACGAATCGGACGCCTCTCCCTTCCCACTCAACTCTCTCTCTCTCTCATTCGGTTTTATACAGTACTTGTCCACCTTCTTCGTCGTTTTCCAGTGTTTTCTTTCCTTCACACTAAAAACATAATGTCCATATCAGTTGGGGGTACACTGGTATCTATCTGTCCTGTCTAGCTAGCTGTCCGTCTAGCTTTCGATACAATTGTATGTTCATCTGTAATATAAAGATAATAATAATATAATAATAACAATAATAATAATGATGATGATAATATTAATAAACAACAACACAAACAACAACAACAATATATAATAATAATTGTATGAATAAGATGACCACGATGACGACGACGACGACGACGACGACAACGACGTCGACGACGACGACGACGACGACGATGATGATGATGATGATGATGATGATGATATGTCATTTGTATTTTTAAGATACACTGTAATAACGATAATCATAGAAATGCTGATGCTAAAAGTAGTAATAGTAACAGAAACAACAGCAACAACTAGGACAAGAACAACAACAACAACAGTAGTAGTAGTAGTAGTAGTATATAGTAGTAGTAGTAGTAGTAAGTAGTAGTAGTGGTGTTGGTGGTGGTAGTAGTAGTAGTTTGTAGTTGTAGTAGTAATGATGATGGTGATGATGATGATGATGATGATTGTTATAAAAGTCTTCAGGATCTAAGCCCATGTACATGGACACAAACATCCAAGCCAGTGCGTCAAAAAGCATCAACAAATACACTGCATAAACGACGTACACGCATGCAAAAGACACGCGCAGGTTAGCGCGTGCGCATGCGCACACGCGCGCACACTTACACACACACAGACACACACACACACACACCACACACACCAGAGACACACACACACACACACACCCACACACACACACACACACACACCACACACACACCACACACACACACACACACACACAGACAGCCAGCCAGCCAGGCCAGCCAGACAGACAGACAGTCAGAAAAGAACAATGTGACATTGTACATTTTTAAACATTGCTTGCACTACAAATACAGCCGGTACCAAAGTGGGGCAGAGAGAAAGGAAATTCACACATGCTTCTGGCGGCATCATTGAAAACAGGTGGTCTCAGAATCGAAGGATGGTATGTGCCTAAGAAAAAACCGGAAGAGGATTTCAGAGACCTGGGCCATACATCAAGAAAGGGGCGGAAGCCTTGAGACGTGCGTCTGAAGCGAGGCTGACAGAGCCGTCACGCGGTCGAATAAGAGCGGAGAGAGCGAGGAGGGAGATAAATGGAAATCAGGTCAGGCCAATACGCTGATGCAGGGCCCCTATGATAGTGTAAGAAAACTGGCGAGCCTTCAAGTGTATATGTTACGCTGCTTTTTTCTCCGACGTACTCAGACGTTGTTGCGCTGAATGGATTTTTCTAGTTTCCGTGCTGTATGGGTTTGTCCCTTTCTTTATGTACATACAATTAATAGAACGTGTGTGTGTGTGTGTGGGGGGGGGGAGGTGCGTGTGTGAGTGAGTGTGTGTGTGTGTGTGGGGGGGGGGGGGTTGTGTGTGTGTGTGAGAGAAGAAGAAGAAGAAGAAGAAGAAGAGAGAAAAGCCATGGAGGAGGAGGAACAAAAGGAGGAGGAGAGAAGAAGAAGACGCGAAGAAGAAGAAGGCGAAGAAGAAAAGAAGAGAGAAGAAGAAGAATAGAGAGAGAGAGAGAGAGAGGAGAGAGAGAGAGAGAGAGAGGAGAGAGAGAGAGAGAGAGAGAGAGAGAGAGGTCAGACAGAAAGACAGAAGCGGACAGAGATCATGTTATGCTTTGACTTTTTAGGTTAACAAGTCATGAAGTTAACGGGAGTACACATGCTAAGAGAGAGAGAGAGAGAGAGAGAGAGAGAGAGAGAGAGAGAGAGAGAGAGAGAGAGAGAGAGAGAGAATGAATGAATGAATGAATGAATGAATGATCTAGCAGTTTGAAAATCACCCCTGTCGCCCTCACCTCAAAGATAAAACCGAAAGCAGAAAATTGACCAGGTCCCTATGTGAAGCGGTGATGGACGTTTAATGGCCTTTCGTCTAGCCCGCCTCGTTCGACAACTCAATGGCCATTGATTTCAAAAATAACAATCCTTGTCTGTTTTGAAGCTTCAGTGTGGGAAGGGAGAAAGTGAAATGTGAAAGGGAAAGCGCATTTTTGTTCGTGTGAGGGCGTGTAGGTGTGTGCGTGTTGGGGGGAGGGGGGCGGGGGGGGGGGGGGGGGGGGGGGGGGAGACATAGACGGGACAGACGAATGATAATTGGGGCAGGGTGGTGTGGTGTGGAGGTAAGAGCAGCAGTAGCAGTTGTTGTCGTCGTAGCAGTCGTCGTAGTTGTAGTAGTAGTGGTGGTGGTGGTAGTAGTGGAAGCAGCAGCCGCAGTAGTAGTTGTTAATGCTGTTGTTACGATAATAATAGTAGCAGCAGTACTAGTAATTTTATGAGAAGTAGTAGAAGTAATAGTAGTAACCATAGTAATGATGATAATGGAAGGATAGCCTCAACCATAAAAGCAGCAGCAGTAGTAGCAGAAGTAGGAGCAGAAATAGCTGTAGCCACTTACGTCAATTATACACACACACACACACACACACACACACACACACACACACACACACCACACACACACGGATACGTACACGCGCGCGGGCGTGCACGCACACGCACACACACACACACACACACACACACACACTCAGAGGAGACAGACAGAGAGAGAGAGAGGGAGGGTGGGGAGAGAGAGAGAGAGAGAGAGAGAGAGAGAGAGAGACAGGAGACAGACAGACAGACAGACAGGTAGTCTCACAGAGAGAAAGACAGACAGACAAACAGAGACAGACAGACTGACAGACAGACACAGAGAATTAGGAAGAAGGGAGAGAGAAATGTCCGTCAAACCATGACACAGAAATGATATCGTCAAAACATATTACAGACAAACCACTCAATACACACTCTGGATCAAAACGTGTTTCAAACCTGCACACTGCTGTTCCCACAGCCTGGGTGTGACTATCTGCTGAGGAGAAGTAATGCTCAGCTTTGAAAAACAATGTCATTGAGAAGAGGACGAAGACACAAACAACCAAAACTAAATCGATGAATAAATTAGAGTGCAATGTCTGGGATTCTTTCTCCCCGTCTGTGAAAATGTCAGCGAAGTCAGCTTTCATTCCCATAACGTCAGGTTAAAATAAAGAAAGACAGAAAGAAATAACAACAACAGAAGAAGGACATGTTCTTTGTCATTTGTCTGCAGAGGGTTGAAATCGATCGAGTACTATGATTGCCGTTTGTGACATTCCTTCGCATAGGTTTCTATGGAGACATTACCAAAGGTCCTTTACAGTCGTCAGTTTGAATGTAATCGAAAACTGACTGGCAGCTGGATTTTTTTTTTTACTTTTCACGCACTGTTTTAATAGTAGTGTCACCCACACCCACCCCCCCCCCCCCCCCCCCCCCCCCCCCCCCCCCCACCCCCCCCCCCCCCCCCCCCCCCCCTCCCGTCGTCGCAACGATTTCCTGTCATTTTAGTATATAATAGAAGCTCCAAAGAAGAATGAAGGAAATTAAAGTACGTCGCTGAAAAAAAAAAAAAAAAAAAAAAAAAAAAACTTACAGTGAATGTTCCGGTGCAGAAGATCTGCTCTTCTAACATAATTGGCACATCGTCTCACTGAAGTACCGACATTGTAGGCATACGTCTTGCTGGCACGCAACATAAGAACTACCGTTTTCGCTGATCGTCTGAATATGCTGTCACCTTTGAGACAAGGACTTTTCTGTGTGCGCTTTCGCGCGCGTGGACTGCTGCTGAGTGGACCTTCTCTGTAGAGGGGTAGTATTTACCATGGAGTAAAGTTAGTTGTCATTGAAACTCTCTCTCTATCATAAATAGTTTTTTTCACCCCTCTCTCTCTCTCTCTCTTCTCTCTCTCTCTCTCTCTCTCTCTCTCTCTCTCTCTCTCACACACACACACACACACACACACACACACACACTACATATTTACACCAAATTATACACCAAAGATTATATTGAGAGAGAGAGAGAGAGAGAGAGAGAGAGAGAGAGAGAGAGAGGAGAGAGAGAGAGAGAGAGAGAGAGAGAGAGAGAACTGCCATCCATGTGGGGTGAAAATAAAGAAAAGAACAGCTCCTGTTCTAGCACCTCCACTTCAATGTGAACTCGTTTTGTCTATCACGTCTTACAAACTGAGCGTTGAAGATCAGAGTCCTTGAACTGCTTGAAGGGCAAAGACTGTGCACTTTGTCGTGGATCAGAGTCATAGTTTTCTCAAAAGAACGTGAGAAGCCATATGACCAGCCCGACCGAGTAGACAATTAATTATACGACGAGCGTTCCAGAAATCTCACCAAAACTTTACGATTGTGTCCAGCTTTTATCATATCTTTTTATGATTAAAGTTCCCATAGGCTATGGGCTCTAGAGGCAGCAAACTGTCAGAGGTTCACTGTATCCAGGGCATGGCATGATGGAAGACTTAGCCCTTCCATTTCTTTCCGTCGCCTTTTTATCCTCCCTGAACTGAGTCAGGTACCCATTCACTGTTGTGTGGGAAGATGGGGTTTTCAAAACGAAAAAAAAAACCACCGGACGTCAAGGGTGATTCGAACTCACAACCGTCTGCTCTATAGGCAAACACTCTATCCCTTTGCCCATGGGCCCGCGGCTAGAATGGATAAAATGTCGACCCCTACGACCTGAACACGAACTCATCAAGTGCACGGTGCGGGGAGGAAATCAGAAGTGAAGTCACCATCACAGCATGGCATGAATAGCATAGAATCTGAGATCTTGTTTCATGCTTGTTTGCGAGGATGATGACGATGACGATGATATGCAGTTCCATTCCGGACTAAAACACATGATAGGGCTTACTCTATGCTCACTTTCATTATGTATCCCAGCATCAACCAGGCCTGACATAAACAGACACCTGCTATGCTGTTTAGGCCATTGGAGCCACATTCTCAGAGATGCGTCTCTTAATAGATGAAAGGCAAAATTTGGGTTCCGGTTTGCCCAACTGATCCCATAGCAAGGTCAGCTCTAGATAGGAGCCGTCTGGAAGAGCAGACAAATCCTAAGAATGAAAATGGTTCGGAGAGGAATCGAGCCCACGACATACCGCTGCTAACCACAGCGGCTGACCATTTTACGCAAAACGTAGCGCGTGGAATAATGATCTGTGGCGTGAGGACCAACCTATACACATTTGGTACGGACCTACATCAAACAGTAGATCCAGAATCTATTCAGCAAAAGTATTGTAAGTGTTCCACTGAACAGTTTCGATTTCTTCTTCACGTCATGCTGCTGATGAGCTCCTGTCAAGGTCGCGGGTATGGCGGGGCTGGAGGAGGTGGAAGGGTTGGAGGGGGATGGGCGC
>JADBJO010006010.1:7500-10000 GCA_016801955.1 Conus betulinus | reverse complement strand
ATCTGATAATTGTTTTGTGACGTTAGCATTGAAAAAGGAAGAATTTAAGCGAGACAGACCCTTCTGGAAATTCAATAATAGCTTACTAAAAGATAAAAAGTGCATTCAAGAAATCAAGACAGTCATAACTGATGTTAAGAAACAATATGCAGTGTTTGTTTATGACTTCGAAAACATCGACAGCATCTAATCGAGGACTTGGCCTTTCAGATTGGTGACCAGCTCTTCTTTGAAACACTTCTACTTGAAATAAGAGGGAAACTATATCATACTCTACGTTTAAAAAAGAACGAAGATAACAAAAAACGTGAGGTTGATCTTGAAAAAAGAATTAGTCAGCTGGAATCTAATCTCAAGGGAGAAGATATTGCCCTTCTGGAAGATCTCAAAGTAGAATTACAAGAATAAAGAGACAAAAGAATTCAAGGCATGGTTGTTAGATCCTAGGCTCACTGGATCTTAAAGGAGGAGGAAAAGTTAGTAGATATTTCTGTAATATGGAAAATAGAAACTGTTTAGACAAAACAATGCCTTATCAAGAAAACAAATGATGGAAACATTTTAACTGACCAAGAGGGCATCTTGAAAGAAGTACAGAGTTATTATGAAGAATTATATTTCCCCCAAAACTATAACAAATTTGGACACAGACCATGTTGATTCTCTTGAAGCTCCAGAATTGACAGATGAAGATAGTGAGAGCATCAGGAAGCAGCCATCGCACTCAAAAATATGAAAAATTTCAAAAGCCCAGGTCCAGATGGATTTACAGTAGAATTCTATAATTTTTTTTCTTTTCTCATTTAGGTAAATTTCTTGTGCGTTCTATTAATGAAGGATTCAAGACAGGCCAGTCATCTGTTACTCAAAACGCCAAGGCACTTTTTCTTGCATTCCAAAAGACGGTAAGCCAAAGCGATTCATTAAAAACTGGCGTCCCATTTCCCTTCTAAATGTAACATATAAGATAGCCTCTGCCTGTATTGCTAAACGGCTAAAAAGTGTTTTTACACAAAATTATACATGAAAGCCAAAAAGGCTTCCTAATAGTCCTCTACATAGGAGAAAACATTCGTCTAATCTATGGCACATTCATATATGCAGAAAAAGAAAACATTACTGGTCTATTATTTGCTATCGATTTTGAGAAAGCGTTTGATGGTGTATTTCAGACCTCTTTACAGAAATGTTTACGATTTTTCAAATTTGGGGCCTGATATGATAAGATGGATAAAGCACTTTTTTATACAAATATTTCCACATGTGATGATTGTCAATGGTCAGGATTCCTCTTGGTTCTCCATAAAAAGAAGAGTAAGGCAAGGTGACCCAGCCTCACCTTACCTTTATCTCATTTGTGCTGAAATTCTGTCAGTCATGATGCGTACTAACACTTATATCAAAGGGTTAGCCATCAATGGTATAGATGCTCTGATTTCTCAGTTTGCTGATGATACTACTTTATTTCTGGATGGAATGAAAGATCGTTCATTAAAGCTGTGTCGGCCTTAACTAGCTTTTCAAGAATGTCTGGCCTAAAAATAAATTTTGATAAAAGTCATGTAGTATGACTTTGACGAAGAAGAAATTGTGGGATTCAGTACATGAGAGATTAAAAACTTCATTTGGGACCCTGGAACATTTAAAATTCTAGGAATCAAGTTCTCAGCAGATACCAACTCTATAATTAGACTTAATTATGAAGACAAATTCAATGCCATGAAAAGAATGATGAATTATTGGGAAAAAAAAAACGTCAACTAACTCCTTTTGGAAAAAATAACATTATTCAAAACACTAGTATTTTCAAAAATTGCGCATCTCTTGATTAATCTCCCAGGCCCCCTGACAACTTCCTAACCTCCTTAGAAAAAGGGCCTTATGCCTTTCTTTGGAATGAAAAACAATTTTTTTTAAGTCTATAGTGTGTGAAGAATATAGTAAAGGGTGGCTGAAGAATGCTTAATTTTAGATCGATTTTGTCGGCGATGAAAATTACTTGGTTGAAAAGAGTAATGGAATTCACTTGAAAGAGTTTACTATTAATACGATACCAGAGTTTAAAATGTTACAAAACTTTGGCATTGAATATGCAAACATTAAAAACAACAAAGAATTGTTAAACCTTTCTGGAAGAATGCACTAAAGCGTTATAAGAAATAACTGCAAAGTCTTGTCCATATTCGGTGGATGAATTCATGTCTGAATGTATTTATTACAATCCTAATATTCTAAGAGGAAGAAAACATGTGTGTTTCTACAAGAATGGTCTGACCATGGCATTTTTTTTTTCATTAAACAACTAATTCATGATCATGATAACTTGATGAACTATAATTAGTTCTGTAACAAGTATCCAGATACAAGAACTAATTTCCTTACGTTCGCAGGCATCCTAAATGCGATTACAGCTTATGGTAGAAAACGTAACATAACATTAACAAGCAGATATAAATGCATAGACAACAAAACATGGCTCTATATTTTTTTTAAAAGGTAA
>JADBJO010006009.1:131108-138608 GCA_016801955.1 Conus betulinus | reverse complement strand
TTCTGTATATCATGTTTATAAGCATGTCCTTTGATCTCGTCAGCTTTGTTGTTCAGCCATGTCTCTTGCATCTTCTGTCTAGTACCGATTGAACTGTTTTGCATATGTTGTTGAATGCATCTTTATTGGAGGTGGATTTGGAGTCACTGAGGTAAGCTGTGTGCAGAAGATGTTTTTCTCATCCAGTAGCTGCTGGATGTCACTGCACTTCTCATCAAACCAGTCCTTGTGTTTCTTGGCTGCTGGTCCCACCATCTCTTCAGCAGTATAGCAGGAGACTGTTGCTGTTGTAGTGGACTTTTCCGTGTTTGCAGATGACTCCTTCCCAGGAGTGACTGTCAGAGCTGACTCTAGAGTTGAAATCACCAGGTATGGTAAGCTTGTCTGCTTTTGGAACTGCAGCAATGATAGAGTGAAGGTCCTTGTAGAATTTGTCCTTCACATCATCTGGGTAGGTGCTGAGAAGTGTCAGGTAGTTGTTTCCAAATGAAAGGGGGACTTTCATGGTCATCTGCCTGTTGTGCCCTCCCTTTGGAGGCCCAGCTAGCTTGTCAGCAAGAACTGTCTTCACTGCAAAGCCGACACCAGACTCAGCCCCATTCACAGTGTTTGCCCTGTCCCTCAAGCCGGGTCTCACTCAAGGCTGTGATGTCGATGTTACCAGTTGAGTTCTTTTCCAGTTAGAACTGTTCTCCTCTGAGGCTGTTTGCAATGTCTCGATCCAGGAAGGTGTGCACATTCCATCTGCCAAGGGTAAGAGGAATAATCGTTGTCTTTTTTTTCTTTGAATTTCGACCACTGTTATGGCGTCCCCTCCAGCTGCGGCAGGCTGGCAAGGTAAGAAACAATGTTTAAGACACCTTTTTCTCGCCCATTCGTCATGCTATGCAGGTGAGCAGTGCAATGCTAGGAAGGACTGCTCAGATGCTCAGGTGGCTGCCCAGTTTAACTGCTGTTCCAGTTCAGTGGAGAATGACTCTATGGCCTAAGCCACCTGTGAGCAGGTTTTAGGCTAAGGCTGCCAGTGTACTCCCACCTGCTTCTTCGACACTCGCCCATCGCCACAGGACTTGGGAAAGAAATAGGGATGAGGCGAATAGGGATGGATGATGATGATGATGATGATAAAAGTGACTTGCGCAGTGACTTTGTTTAGTAAAGTGAGGAGGAGTTGTGCAGTTCGTTCACATCACTCTCTCATTGAAAACCATCTGGGTCCAGCAGCAAGACAGGGTCAAGATGGCTGGAGACGGAGTCAGATGCAGTGGATGACCATGATGTCTTTTGTGTCTCACCATGCTCTGTGCGCTCTACAATGCATTGCTGGGAGCCACCTTTCTGCCTGTTGAATCAGTTTGTGATTTATTCGGCGCCGTCCTCCGAGTCGTCTTCACATGCTTAGGTAGACAAAGCTCTAATCTCACCAAGGGTTTGAGACCCGTCAGCTACCCTCACCTGGTTTGCCAGCCTGCCAAATTGTTGCCTGGGGGTGAGTGGGGTGTCCGGTAAAGGTAGCATCTGTGATGGACATGCTTGCCAAGCCCTCTTAGGGCTGCACATCCATCTGTGGTCCTCACTGGGCACTCAGCTCTCACCTGTGGCTCCCTGCAGTTAACATGCGACAGCGGGCAACAACAGCTTTGTGCTGCTATCCTGTTAGGCGAATGTCAACTTCTGACATGTCATACAATAACACTGTGGGGAAAAAAGAAGTACTGTGGGTTTTTTTTGTCTGAAAAAAAAATAGTCCAGCTAATGGCCTGTCTAATTTCCCTTGGGTTGATGCTCACGTATGCTTAGGAACGATAACTCCTGTTGGCCAGTTAGAACTTTGGCACACACAGTGTGTGTGTGGAGGTGCTCTCTAAATAAAACAGAAGGAAGGGGGAGGAACGGTGTCAACGATAACTCCTGTCGGCCAGTTACAACTTTGAGAGGCACAGTGTGTGTGGAGTTGCTCTGTAAATAAAACAGAAAGGAGGAAGGGGGAGGAATGGTGTCAACGATAACTACTGTTGGCTAGTTACAAATTTGACAGGCACGGTGTGTGTGGACGTGCTCTCTAAATAAAACAGAAGGAAGGTGGAGGAATGGTGTGAAGCTAGGGATGGGGTGGGGACGATGGAGAATAAACAAAACAAAACAAAACAAAGAAAAAGAAAGAAAGAAAGAAAGAAATCATGAATGAAATTTTGTGGTTTGCACATTTTGAAGCTTTTCATCAGCTATTTTGGAAGATGACGACGTAGCTGTATGCGTCACCAGGTCACTTCGGACTTTGCAGGGAGGCAGGTGATAGAGGAGGTGGACATGTATGATGATGTACGACCATGGAGACTCCATCGTGCAGGAGGTGCAGTATGGGAGGACAATGGCAGGAAGGCAGGGCGGTGGGCCGGATGCTGATACAGGAGAGGCAGCATGTCTGGTGAACTGGTCAGTTGCACAGCCTGCCCCACAGGTAGGTCCATGGCACACAGTAGGATTATAATGATAATGACTGGGCTGGAAATGGTCCATGGCATACAGTAGGATTATAATGATATAGACAGGGCTGTGGTCCATGGCACACAGTAGAATTATAATGATAATAGACAAGGCTGGAAATGGTCCAGGGCACACAATAGGAATATAATGATAATAGACAGGGCTGGAAATGGTTCATGGCACACAGTAGGATAATAATGATAATAGACAGGGCTGTGGGCCATGACATACAGTAGGATTATAATGATAAAGACAGGGCTGTGGTCCATGGCAGACAGTAGGATTATAATGATAATAGACAGGGTGGTGGTCCATAGCATACAGTAGGATTATAATGATAATAGACAGGGCTGGAAATGGTTCATGGCACACAGTAGGATTATAATGATAATAGACAGGGCTGTGGTCCATGGCACACAGTAGGATTATAATGATAATAGACAGGGCTGTGGTCCATGGCACACAGTAGGATTATAATGATGATAGACAAGGCTGTGGGCCATGGCATACAGTAGGATTAGATTGAGAATAGATAGGGCTGGAAATGGTTCATGGCACACAGTAGGATTATAATGATAATAGACAGGGCTGGAAATGGTTCATGGCATACAGTAGGATTATAATGATAATAGACAGGGCTGGAAATGGTTCATGGCATACAGTAGGATTATAATGATTATAGACAGGGCTGGAAATGGTCCATACTTGAACTTGAACTTGAACTGATAGGTGTTAGAGGCCTTAAAAGGCCTGTTCACCATTTTAGTATAACATTGGGATAAAACACCGCATGCGTGGTAGGAAGAGAGTCACTGACTGAGACTATCTAGGTTGCTAACATTCCGGATTGTATTTTGTCGGACGTTCCTGCCAGTGAGTGTCTAACCGTGATTTGAAGATATTAACTGTAGGGGCTGTTACTATGGAGTCAGGAAGACCATTCCAAACATCAATCACTCGAAGAGAAAAAGTAGTTCCCCTGATGTTCAGTCTGTGATGAACTTTGGATAGTTCCAAAGAGTGTCCTCTGCTGTCCCTGTTGGTAAATAGTTCGAACCGTGGTCTATCACTCCGGTAGATGTCATGTATAAACTTGTACAAGTCTATCATGTCACCCCTTTTTTCTTCTGTGCTCCAGGCTTGGAAGTTCGAGAGTAGAAAGACGCTCAGGATATGTTTTATCTTTAATAGATGCTAAAAGTTTAGTCGCTCTGCGCTGAACATCTTCTACATCCCTGGCACAGTGTTTTGTGGTAGGGGTTGCCAGACAGAATGTCCGTACTCTAGCACTGGTCGTACAAGAGACTTGTACAGTTGTAGAAAAATATCCTCAGTCAGGAAATCAAAGGAGCGATGGATGATACCAACAACTCTATTTGCTTTAGCAGTTGCCTTGGCCACATGTTCTCTGAAATTTAGTTTGTTGTCAATGTAAACCCCAAGGTCCTTCTCAACTTCACTTTCAGACAGGGTTGTGGTACATGTCTCACCATCGATGTTTACTTCAGTCATGTGGTACACAGCATCTGACTTCTTGTTCCCCAGTTTCAGGACATGGCATTTCTCAGGGTGGAACTTCAATAGCCATTGTCTTGACCAACTTTGCAGTCTGTTTAGGTCTTCCTGTAAAGACATGCGTAGCTCCTTCATCATCACTTCGTGCAAAGATCTTGGTATCGTCTGCAAAAAGGTGTACAGAGTTTTGAATGAGATTCGGGTAGATCGTTAATACACAAGACGAACAAAATAGGTCCTAAGACACTCCCCTGGGGAATCCCACTCGAAACATTGGCTTCCTCTGACTGCGCGCCATTGATGACAACCCGCTGATGCCTGTTGTGTAGGAAGTCCTGTATCCAAAGTAATATCTTTCCTTTGATACCATGCGCCTGAACTTTCAAAACAAGTCGTCTGTGTGGAACACTATCAAACGCTTTCTGGAAGTCCATGTAAACAATATCGACTGAGCCTCCATCATCTAAAACCTTAGTCTATGTGTCCATGACATCAAGAAGCTGTGTGATGCACGACCTCCCCTTTACAAACCCATGTTGTTTCTCACTGACAAGATTGTTTTCTTCTAAGTGGTTGACAAGTTGTTCTCTTACTAGTTTTTTCCATTACTTTGCAGATGATGCATGTTAGGCTAACTGGCCTGTAGTTATTAGCTAGCATTTTGCTGCCTTTCTTGAAGATAGGTGTGACCCGTGCCAACCGCCAGTCTTCTGGGATTTTTCCTTCATTCAAAGCTTTTCTTAACAGCATGACCACTGGGGTGGCAAGAACATCTCCAGTCCTGGACAAAAGCATTGGGTTTAGCCCATCGGGTTCCGAAGCCTCACCAGTATTTAGATCTGTTAACAGTTTTCTGACTTTCTCAGTATCTATCTCAAAGTCGCTTAGCTCTTCATCGTAACTGCATTCTTGTGCTTCCGGCAGGTCCCCATCCTCTTCTACGGTAAAGACGCTATGAAAGAAATACATTCCAAATCTCAGCTTTCTCTTGATCCGACTTCGATTTACTGCCATTCTCTTTCTTCAAGTCTGCTACACCACTCCTTGTCTTGGTTTTGCTGCTTACATATGACCAGAAAGCCTTTGGATTTTGTTTCGCTTGTGCAGCTACTACTTGCTCCATTCGACGTTGTGCCTTCTGACATTCTTTCTTAGATTTGTTTCTTGCTTTGGCATACAGTTGATATTCTTTTCCATCCCTAGTCTCCAGCCAACGGCGGAACAGCCTGTGCTTTTTCCTCCTCACGATATTAGGGTTCCCTTGTCCATCCATTTCTTAAATCGTTTGCCGGAGAATGTTGTCTTTGGAACATGTGCTGCTATAGCTGAGTTTATCTCATCTTTGATTCTGGTCCACATCTCATCAACATTCAGGCCACTCAACTCTTCATCCCAATCAACATCTCCTACCTGTTTCCCAACTGCACCGAAATCCGCTTTTGAATAGTTGTGCACAACCTCTTTCGAATCTTCATTACCACTACATGCCAGGTGTATGAGCAGAGTCGCATGGTCACTTTTCCCTAAGCCAGCATATGTGTCTATTTCACTGATTGTGTCGTCTGTTTGTCAGTACTAGGTCTATAAGGCTAGGTGCTTGTCCCTCTCTGATGTGGGTGGGTTCCCTCTGGTGCTGAATCAGATATGAATCCTTGCAGGTTTTCAAGAACTGGGAGGCTGAGTGTCCTACTACTGTTGATCTACATGTTGATTCCACTCAATTTCTGGATAGTTAAAGTCACCTAAGATGAGTAGATTCCCAGATTTAGGTGCTGCTGCCTTTGCTATCAGGTCATTCAATTTGCCTGAATTTTCAACAGTGCTACTGGGGCTTCTATACACCACACCCCAGGGGTCAGTGATTCTCCTCTCCGCAGCTGACATTCAATAAACATTGACTCCTGGAAATCAGAGTTCAGATCTTCACACAGCGACGGGTTTATGTTACTTTTAACATAAAGTGCCACTCCCCTACCGTTCTTATCAAGATTGTGAAAAAGATCGTAACCAAAGATGACTATCTCTGACTCTTGTACTGCATAACGAAAGGTCTTCGGTTTCACTTCTGTGATGGCTATAACATCTGGTTCATGTATTTCTATCATTGCTTGTAGTTCTGCTCTTTTGTTTAGTAAGGAATCGGAATTGGTGTACAAACAAAGACTTTTTATCATTCACCAAGTGACTAGAAGAGGAAATAATTTTATGGGTTTTTTTTACATGACTAGTAGAAAGTTTGAAATCATGTACATCTGATGTCGTTTTGTTCAAGCTTCTTCCTTCTTGTTTTCCTTTGGTCTGTGAGGGTACTTCCCTGTGTTGACAATCTGTCCGTTTCTTCTCACCCATCTCGCTTGCTCATCCCCGAAGCCTTGGAGTCTTCCCGTTTCTTCTTCATTTCTTTTATACAGATCTTCATCCTGTTTCCTCTCAGATGGGGTCATATCTTTTCTCACTGAGACCTTTGTACACAACCTGGTGTCCCTGCCTTCTGACTCCGAGTCCAGTCCTCCTTCCTTTCTTGTTTCAATGAATGCTTTAATGTTTCATCCCTTGCAGACTGATTTTCGAAGGATATTCTTATAGGTCTGATTTTGCTCTGCGTCTTGCTCGCAGCGGGATTTCCCAGTCTTCGGATGTCAACTGGCTGATGAGGTTGGTTTATTTCACCAAGAAACTTCTTAACCTTGACTTTGTCCTCCTCCTTCCTGCCATCAGCAGTCTGAGCTGTACTTTATGGCATCTTAAAGATCAACAGGTTAGTCTGCCTCCGGGCCTTATCCTCTGCTTCAGCTACCTGCTCCTTGGTTTTAATGGCAACAAGCTTCTGTACGTCGTCCTTTTTAAGAGCGTTACTCTCTACAGACTGGTTTTCCTTGGCAAAATTTTCACCACATTTATCATGGGCTCTGTGAATTTTCCCTCCTCAATCTTCTTCACCCTCTCACAGACCTCAGTTACTGTTTCTGTAAGTTTGCCAACGTCATGCTGGAGCTTTGTCATGTTACTGATGAATCTCGCTGCCAGTATGTTGCATGAACTGTTGCAAAACCAATGAATCTGTAGGATATTTGAGTTGCTGTCATCTTGACTACTTCATAGACGTCATCCGTGATTGCCTGACATGAAGCGTGAAACCACCTGTCACACAGTCCACACTGCACTGACTTGTGGTTGTCTCTTACTACCTTCTTACAGTGTCCACATTGCACAGTGTCTGCCGCCGATGCCGAACTCTTCCTCGTCGATGTACTGCTCATTATCGCGTAGACGAATAAGCAAGGCAAAAATTCCACTCACCTCGAGTTCGATAGGTAAAAGTCCATCCCAAGCCACCGGAAGTGCCCCAGATACAGCGCGGGAACAAGACACAGCAACAAAAACGTATTTGTACAATACTTTTTATCTATTTTGTCTATCAGTCTTCACGAGTTGTTTCCTAATATCCCTTAAAAACTTGCAGCTTAAAATAATTAATGTTTAACACCAACAGTCTTG
>JADBJO010006009.1:116108-128608 GCA_016801955.1 Conus betulinus | reverse complement strand
CAGACAAGAAAGGAAATGAACTGAGAGAGCAAATTAGAGAGAGAGCAGTGCGAGAAGATGAATTAAGAGATATGTTTGATCAGACATGTTATATTGCCAAGTTAGCGGACAAGAAGAGTGAGGATACAGCAGCGTATGTGAAAAGAAATAATTTATGTATGTATGGTGTAAAAGAAAATAGCACAGCTACACAGAGAGAGACTCAACAGCAGTGTGAGAATTTAGTTCTGAACTTGATTAAAAACAAACCCCAAATCGAGATTAATAGAGAGGATATCGAAGCAGTACACCGTCTTGGACTGAGACAAAATTCAAGAAACTCTCCAAGAGGCATTATTGTGAGATTTGTCTCAAGGCGCATTCGAGATCAGGTGATCTATGCAAGGCGAAGACTGAGTGGCACAGGGGTAGTTTATTGTTGAAGATCTGACTCCTAGAGGTTATGCCTTGCTGACCACAGTGAAGGATGACAAGGAAGTGTGTTATCAGGCCTGGTCCAAGAATGGAAGGGTCTTCATGAAGGCTCTATCAGGTGAGATTACCCACATTGACAGTCTCTCTGATCTCCGGGGCGACCAGGCAAGAAGACAGCGCTGGGCTTCTCGCCCTGTCGTGGCAGTTCCAGGGTGCTCGACAGAAGACCTCCACCGCAGAAGCAGCAGGGGAGTACAGACCAGCCACAGCGAAGAGGTACAGACCAGCCGCAGCAAAGGGGTGCAGACCAGCCGCAGCGAGGGGGTGCTGACCAGCCGCAGCAGCGGAGGGGTGCTGTCCCAGCTGCAGTGGAGGGGTGCTGTCCAGCTGCAGTGGAGGGGTGCTGTCCAGCTGCAGCGAAGGGGTGCTAACCAGCCGCAGCGAAGGGGTGCTGACCAGTCGCAGCAGAGGAATGCTGACCAGCCGCAGCAAAGGAGTGCAGACAGCAGCTGCGACAGCAGACCAGCCACAGGAGAGGGGTGCTGACCAGCCACAAACAAGGATGCTGACCAGCCGCAACAAAGGAGTGCTGACCAGCCGCAACGGAGGAGTGCAGATCAGCTGAGTGTGACGGAGTGCAGACCAGCCACAGGAGAGGGGTGCCGACCAGCCACAACAGAAGGGTGCTGACCAGCCACAGCAGAGGGGTGCCACCACTTCAGCCCGGTCCAGAGACAGCTCCAATGACAGACAGTGCCATGTCTACTGGGGGTATTGCACACGCTGGTGCTGGTGCTGGGCATTCACTGATCCAGCCTGGGAAAAGTTTTTCAGACTGTGTGGTCGGTATAGTGGACAGTGTCACAGCAGGGAGCAGTCAAACCAGGACTGGGACATTGGCTGGGACAGGGAGAGAGAGACAGAACCACCGGAGATCACAGGAACTTACCATCTCCAGATGCTTGATAAGGTGAGGGTTAAAAGTCAAGGACCAAATGTACATGAGCGTGAGAGAAGTAATTCATTGGACTCTGTTAGAACTGCTGACTTCCTAGATGCTTGTCTAGACCCCGGTCCCAGACCCTGGTGTCTACGCATCACAATAACTTTGCTGCTTATAGCAGTTGAATGAGGCTTATTTTATTTTATTTTTTTTTTAAAAAAAGAACATTTCTGATCTGTTCATACTCATAGTCTTCCACCAGGAAAAAATTAAGGAAAAATCTACAAACGAGATGCAGACTACGGTGTGTCTCACGACTGATTGATTGATTGATTGAGGAAAAATTTATTTTAATTTTCTAATTTTTTTGTTTTTGTTGCTTCCCCTGTTCTCTTTCCTCTCTCTCATACAATTACTGTTGATGATGTGACCTGTGATGTAATGTACAGCCTTGAGTGTCAGCTCTACAGCCAACACAATCCCCCCCCCCCCCCCCCCCCCCATTCTCTTTATTTCTCAATGAATTGATATGTAACAGGTACATCCCTTTTGTAATGTCTAACAGGAACCTCAATTTATTTACAACTGTGAGACAGCCATAGGTGTTCTGGTTACGTTATAATGTTGTAATTTCAGTCTAATCGTGGGTCATCACTGTTATTCAGTTAGTCACCAACACAATTGTTGGGTGGCAATGGTAATGCCAATGCTCTACTATTCTCTCTGTCTGTCTCTCTCTCTCTCTCACTCTCTCTCTCTCTCTCTCTCTCACTCTCTCTCTCTCTCTCTCTCTCTCTCTCTCTCTCTCTCTCTCTCTCTCTCTCTTTCGCACACACACACACACACACACACACACACACACACACACACACACACACACACACACACACACACACACACACACACACACACACGTGCGCGCGCACACACACACACATACAGTGATACACACACACACACACACACACACACACACACACACACACACACACACACACACACACACACACACACACACACACACTTACACACTTACACACATACTTGTACGCATGTATACACACACTTCTCGCTTTGTGAGATCGACCCTTAAAAATGACCCAATGTGACCTTCGCTTTGCGCATGTCACTGAGTGGCGTTTCAACATGGTTGCACCCAGCTCTTGGCGTGTGTCCACAGTTTGTTTTGTGTCTTCGATTATGTACCCGGCATACTTGACCTCGCTCCGCAACAATGTAGCGGTTAGTAGCCCATCGTTGCAAATGCCTTTTTGCCATTCATGGCTTTGTTTTTTTTTTAATGTTTTTGTCTGTTGGTTAATTTTTGTGTTTGTGCGTGGAAGGTGTACGTCTGTGTGTCAACCCTACCTGAAGTCACTTTTACTCTGCTTCCTCCTTCGTTCTCTTGCTTGCCTTCCGCTGTCGGGATTCTAAAATCGAACGACGCGGCAACATCGATGTAATTTGCGCCCAGCTTTCTGTATTTTTTTTTTTTTTTTTACTTTTGACTCGATGTGTAACAGAGGTGATAAGCTGGGTGCTAGCCCATCCGATCTGCTGTCAGTTTCCAATATAAAATAAGATATTCATTTGCATGTCGGTTTCAGCTGACTGACATTTTATTTACTGGTAGTAAGTTTCTGGATTGCCCTGTGTCAGATAACAACAATGGCCAATGATACTGTGAAGATATACACCCACAACTGTAATTAAATAATAACCGTACAAAGAGGAAAAGATGTATTTGATTATTTAAGGAAACAAGAAAAGGGCAATATATTTCTCGTTCAAGAAACTCACCAACCACTTCAATCTGAGAAATTTGTAAGATCCTGCTGGGGTTATGAGTGTTTCCTTGCTGGTGCAGACACTAACAGAGGTGGAGTTGCCATACTGTTTAAGAATAACTTTGAATACAAAGTACATAGGGTGCAAAGGGATCCAGCAGGGCATTATATTATTATGGATGTTACAATAATGAATAAGAGAATAACCCTGGCAAATGTGTATGGCCCAAGTTTGGGCGATGATCCTCATTTTTTTTTACAAATGTGTTCCAGATAATTGATCAATTCAATAATCAGTATATGATTATAGGTGGAGACTGGAATGTGGTATTGAATTCAGGAATCGATGCCCGAAACTATTCCAGTTATGTAAGTAGACCTAGAAGTAGAAGAGTTATCCTGGACTTAATGAATGAACATGACCTAGCTGATGTCTGGCGAGAGTCATACCCAGAGAAAACCAGGCTATACTTGGAGAAAATTTAACTCCATTAAACAGAGTCGTTTGGATTATTTTCTCATTTCTAAAGAATTGATAAAGGATGTCAGTGGTATGGATATTTTGTCGAGTTATCGCTCAGATCATTCGGCAGTATCCATCCTGTTCAATGAAAACAAGGGAAAAAAAATGGACAGTATTGGAAATTTAATAATTCTAAATGATAAACAGTACATAGAGCTTGTAAAGCAAGTGATACTAAATACTAAAAAACAGTATGCTGTTCCAGTATATGATTTTGAAAATATTCACTGTATTTCCAGTGAGTGCATTGCCTTCACAATAAATGACCAACTTTTTTTTGAAATGTTACTACTCTTGGAAATTTGGGGAAAAAAAAAACTATTGCCTACTCTGTTCACAAGAAAAAAAGAGAAAGAAAAATTGGAGTGCACTCTTTTGAAAGAAATTAAAGAATTAGAGCAGTCAGTAGATGAAGAATCTCTCTCCATATTAGAAGAATCAAAACTTAAACTGCAGGAGCTAAGAGATAAGAAATTACAAGGGATGAGAGTTCGATCAAGAGTTCAGTGAATACAGAATGGAGAAAAAGTTAGTAAATATTTCTGTGGTCTTGAAAACCGAAATTATACAGTAAGGCAATGCACACCTTGGAAAAAGAGAATGGGGAAACAACTTTTGATCAAGAAGAAATTTGAAAGAAACAAAACAATTCTGTGAAAATCTATATCGTGAGAAAGATATCTTGACATAGACCTGAATACTGTAATTCAAGAGGTTCCAACACTTGATCAGGATGAAAAAAAAACAGTCTTGAAGGTCTAATAATATACACAGAAGCTTGTGAGGTATTACAACAGATGAAAAATAATAAAAGTCCTGGGTCGGATGGCTACACAGCAGAATTTTACAAATTTTTCTTTCAAGATATTGGGACTTTTCTAGTCCATTCAATTAACTATGGCTTCTTAATAGGTCAGATGTCAGTGACACAAAGAGACTTGCATTCCAAAAGAAGACAAACCAAAACACTTGTTGAAAAACAGGCGCCCAATATCGCTTCTCAATACTTCTTAATCTTACAAAATAGCATCTGCTTGTGTGGCCAGCAGACTAATTAGACAATTTTGTCGAAAATAATCCACCTTGATCAGAAAGGATTCATGAAAGGAAGATATATTGGAGAAAACATTAGACTTATATATGATCTTTTGGTACATACGGAAGCTGAAAATATCCCTGGTTTACTACTTTTAGTAGACTTTGAAAAAGCGTTTGATAGTGTTTCGTGGACATTTATTCAAAAGGCATAAAGGTTATGTCCATCATGATACGTAAAAATGATAGAATAAAAGGTATTAAAATTAATAATACTGAAGCCCTACTTTCTCAGTTTGCTGACGATACCACTCTTTGTCTTGGCGGTAGTGAAAAGTCATTGCGAGAAGCCATCAGGATTCTTAATCTTTTTGCACAACTTTCTGGCTTGAAAATTTACAGTGAAAAAACCCAGTTAGTATGGATTGGTAGTAGTAAAAAAGTCACAAGTAAGATATCTACGAGGCCAAAATTTTTGTTGGAATCCATGAATTTTTAAAATATTAGGAATCAAGTTCTCCCTTGAGATTGATCGCATTGTGCAGATTAATTTTGAAGGAAAACTTGATGAAGTTAGATGATTTTTACATAAATGGTCAAAAAGACAACTAACTCCATTTGGAAAAATTGCTGTCATAAAATGTTTAGCAATGTCAAAACTGACATATTTATTTCTCAATCTACCAAACCCTTGCCACGCCTTATTACAGAGCTTGACTCCCTTTTATTTAACTTTTTGTGGATGGAAAAAGAAGCAGAATAAGTAAGAAAGTTGTTTGTGGTGAATATATGTCTGGAGGACTGAAGATGTTGAATATTTTTTCATCATATTTGAGCACGCTGAAAATAAGTTGGTTGAGAAAATTATTTTCCTCTCAGTCTACCTTACAGACACATATATTCAACCTGTATCCACACTTGAGGTAAGTTAAATAAAGTAGGAAGTGAGTATGTTCAGATACTTTTACACAGGCTGAACAATCCCTTTTGGAAGGATGTTCTGAAACACTGTAAAAAGTTCTGTCAAAAAAACTGTTCCTCAAAATATCCATGATTTTAACTCTGAGTTCATATCTCTAACATTGACGTATTGAGAGCTAGACATACTATCTTCTTGAAAAGCTGGTTTGATAAAAACATATACTATATTTATCAACTACTAGATGAGGAAGGGAACTTTTACAGTTATCAGCACTTCCAGCGTGAATATCCAGACATTGTAACAGATTTTCTACTTATAATGGAATTATCCAAGTTATAAAAAACTATCAAATCAGGAGGGGTGTTCAGCCTATTGCAGGATACAAGATGCAAGGGAATTTAACTTGGAAAATAATTTATAAAGGGAATAAATATATGCAACAAGTATTTAATGATGGGCAATATATCGCCACAGGTATAGCCAAGTGGAATAGACAATTTTTGAACTTAAACTGGAAAAATATTTTCCAAACGTGCATGTACACAAGTTCAGATGTCCAGCTAAGATGGCTACAGACCCGCATATATATAGAATCTTAGCGACTATTCGGTACTTACATTTAAACCAAGTCATCAACTCCCCTATTTGTGATCTTTGTGAAAATGAAGAGGAAACAATTGAACATTTATTGTGGAATTGCCCCTTTACTAATGATTTTCTGGCTGGGTCTTCAGAGAATTATTGTTCACACCAAGTAACTAGTTGTACAAATTTAAGATTTTCCAAAACATATGTTTTGTTTGGAGCAGATGGACACATTGTCTCAGATAAAATAATGAATTCAATCATGTTATTGGCAAAATTATATATTTACAAATGTAAATGGAGAAAGACAGTTCCACTTGTAAATGTATTCCTTGTTGTTTTTGAAAAGACCGGTTTGGTTTAGAAAGATACCGGTATGTTACTATTGGTAAACTTGACAAGTTTAAGCAAGCTTGGTACCCATATGAAAACCTTGTATCCTAACTTAATGTAAAAAAATACCTGTGCCTCAAACAGGAAATAGTGTGTGTGTGTGTGTGTGTGTGTGTGTGTGTGTGTGTGTGTGTGTGTGTGTGTGTGTGTGTGTGTGTGTGTGTGTGTGTGTGTGTGTGTGTGTGTGTTGTGTGATATAGTTATTTGTTTTTTATATATTTATTTTTTTTCCATTTTCTTTCTTCTTTCCATTCAAACATTTGTAAAATAAGGGGGGAAAGTTCTCTCCCTTTACTCATCTTGAATGTTTGCATCCTCTGGAAAATTAGCGACATTAATGCCATTGATTGTAATTTTGTGCGTATTAAGTTCGTTATAACTTTTACATTGTTGTGCTAGCACTATGTCCAATGTTGCTAAGTCTAACTATACTTTTTCAATAACACAACATGTTGATGAACAAAATAGAGTATGAATGCAGAAATTGTGGAATGGAGGGATGAGAGAGAGAATTGAATAAAAATAATTAATATACAAGAAAGAAAGAAAGAAAGAAAGAAATGAAAACAAAAAAAGGAAAGGACAGAAATGAAAAGGGAAGGAAAAAAAGGACAAAAAAGAAGAAAGGCAGGAAAAGGGAAAGAAAAAAGACAAAGAAGAAAGGAAGAAAAGAAAAGGAAGAGTAAAAGACAAAAGATAAAGGAAGAAAAGCCAGAGAAAAGAAAAGGAAGAATAAAAAGAGAACAAAGAAAGAAAAAAATGGAAAGACAGAGAGACAGACAGGAGAAAAAAAAAAAAGAAGAAAAAGAAGAAACAGAACAAAAATCTTTAAGGCTTGATGACATAAAACGAAAACTTAAAGAAAATCACAATGCCACTTTTCTGATTTTCGGCCACGTGGCCTTTTTCAAAAAAAAAAAAAAAAAAAAAAAAAAAAAAAAAAAAAAAAATGCAGCTACGTGATGTCCATTTTTGGCAACTACTCTGACCAGTTGCCAAAGATGGACATTGCGTAGTTTGCATTGTTTGTTTTTTTTTTCTCTTGAAAAAGGCCACGTGGCCGAAAATTAGAAGAGTGGCATTGTGATTTTTCTATGTTTTCTTCCCTTTGGAGGACTATTCCTTTTGTTTCTGATAGGTAAAACTACGCATAGTCAATGATGTATTGTCTATGTGTGTCCAGATTGTCTATGTGTGGGCTAATAACATTCAAAAGTCGTTGAAATAACGTTTCCGGTTCCAGCCAAAATAATGTGATGTCAGAAGTGTTAAGACTAGGGGAAGATAGTCATCAGATGTTTCCAAAATTTTTAGCGTTCAAAGAGAAGACAGTTGACGAAAAGTGCAAGAATGAATGAATATTTGATTTAATGTTTGTTCACAAGGATGGTGATTTTAGGCACCATGCAAAAATTATCCCCCCTCCCCCCCCCCCCCCCCCCCCCCCCCACCTTCAAAAATAAGAACAAGTGAAATAAAACTTCAAAGTAATCTTCCAGTAGGTGTGTATAGAATAACTTTTGCAATTAAAATAATGTCAATTTTCTTCATCATTCAGAATGTCCCTTCTGTTATCATACTTCAGTTAAAAAAAAAAAAAAAAAAAAAAAAACATCCATATTATCCATTCGGTATCTAGCAAGCAAAATTGGGCATTCTAATAGTAAGTGATGAATTGATTAAGATTGCAAATGCAATTAACTTTTGCGTTCTTAGCTTTCCACGAGTTTAGTCGTATTTTGTACAGTAAATTAATTATAGGTCTACTATATGTCAAGACTTTAGATCTAGACGCAGATGAACTAGTACAAGTGGATTTTTTGGGGGAAAAGGTGTACATTTTATCTGTTGATAATGCTAATTTCTCATTTGAAACTGTTCAGAGTTATTAAAGCTCCTCGTTTAGCAACTCTATCAGCACCCTCATTCCAAAGAGCCCAGAATGGGATGGCACCCAGCAAAAGTCACTACCAGTACCTTTATAACAATACAATGAATTAAATACTTAATTTCAAAGACAATATTGTTACGACTGTTGCAGTATTTTTGCTTGAGCGTTTGTAAAGCTGATTTTGAATCAACACATAGTAAGATGTTATAAGTGGAATAAAGCTTGCATTGTTGCGTGTAAGTCAGATGTAAACACTGAAACACCTTTGCCTAAATAATATGACTTTTCTATTCTGAGCGAAAAGAATAGCAAAACCTGCACCACTGTCTGACGTTTCTAACACGGAGCCACCAGTGAAAATGTTTTAGATGATTTGAATATTTTGCATCTAAATGAAGGCGAACATCCGTAACTAATAAATTCTCTTCTTCATTTTTGTTGTAACTGCTGAAAAGGGCAAGACCTTCCCGGAATCTTCTGTATGAAGTCAGTGGTTATCCTCTCTCTCTCTGTCTCAAACACACACACACACACACACACACACACACACACACACACACACACGCACACACACACATACACAAACGCGCGCACGTGCACGCACGCACAGAGAGAGAGAGAGAGAGAGAGAGAGAGAGAGAGAGAGAGAGAGAGAGAGAGAGCATTGTCGTCGTTTAATTAGTACCGATTGGCACTGAACCAGAGACGGTACTGTGTGAGCCTTCTCATTAGCGACTGGCCTGTCATGTTATATTTCTTATCTTTCATTCTTTGTGTGTGTGAAAATATGAGACCAGACGCAATGTGATTTTTTCTCTTCTCTTTCTTCGGAGTGTGTGCATGTTGTTATTATACATATGTTCTGTTTTGTCCTCTTCAAGGAGGCAGCATTTATCAACATCGTAAATAGCAGATGTCTGCTTCCATCTGTTTAACATCCTAATTGCTATCTGTGCTGCTGCTCTACTTTGTATTTTGTAATACAAAATATGTTTATGTGCACGCGCAGAGAAAACTGTTTTTGCACATAATTACGAGAAATATACCCCTTTATGTCCCTTGATATCTTAATGGAGTGTCCTGCGCGTGCCTGTACCCATCGTCAACACAGCGCAGGCCTCCAAGGGTGGTACAGGACTGCTCTAAGGCAGGTGAAGACAGTGCTTCTCTGGGTCCTCGCCAGCACCTTCGGGTTTCTTTCTTTTTCTTTTTTTGCCTTAACTAGGCTGACCCTGGAGAAAGGTCCAGTGACGGAGAGGAAAGACCCACTGACCACAGGGAATGTCTTGTTGACAGTGGGAAAGACTACACAACTTTGGATTCTCTCTTGAGGGCACATAAGACCGTATGGCGAAAGCTTGGCTGTGTCTGGAGTGGCACTGTGTTCATCTGTCCGTGGGCAGGGGTGGTTGGGTCTGTGGGGTGTGCTCGGCAGCTGGAGGGTGGTGTTTGTCGCCGGTGGGCGCTGCAGTCATGAAATACGGGCTGGTACACCCCATGGGGACGCTACTTTAAGGCCGTTATGAGTTGCATCCTGTAGTCTGATTTACCTCTGTTCTGGAGCAATTATGTCCCTTGATATCTCTTAATGGAGTGTCCTACGCGTGCCTGTACCCATCGTCAACACAGCGCAAGCCTTAAAGGGTGGTACAGGACTGACTGCTCTGCAGGCAGATGAAGACGGTGCTTCTCTGGGTCCTCGCCAGCACCTTCGGTGTTTTCTTTTTTTTTCGTAATTTGCTGGGTTAAAATCGTTTATGTGTGCATATTATATATGTTCGCGCCGACTGCCCACTCAAAAGGATATGTATCATACATATATTTTGACATGGGTCAAACTGATGAGCATCGTTCTCCGTAAAGGAATTAATTGAGTATGTAATAGGTTAAAAGCAAGAATTCACTTGCTGACAAATTACAACTCCATAAACAGACAAATGGCGTGGGGATAACATACGTAAGAACACAATTACTTGGCGTCGTTGGGTTCCATGTCCGTGTGAAAACATATGCATTTAAATGGTTATCGTCGGTGGATTATCATATACAGAATAAATTACGGAAGTGTATTATTTGATATATCTCACTCAGCAGGTAATGGTAGATGTAAATCTCATTAATGCAACGTGAGCGATATAAATACAAGTGCGGAAACTCAGATAATTTTAACAAGAATATGATAAATCGTGTATAAAGAACGCACTGTGTAAAATGAGAGTTTTTAACGTCCAAAATCACGTCTGTTTGCATTTGTAGGAAGCATTTAAAGAGCGTTGACTTGCCTTAAATATACTATTAATTCTCACTTGCCATTAAATGAAAACATACCACTTATAATTCTGTGGTATTGTCATCATCGTGGGATGAAAAACAGAATCCTACGGCACCTCAAAGCATGCAGCAAAGAAAAAATTTGTATGAAAAAGAAAAGTACCGCAAGGAAATAAATCGCTTAAAGACTGACATCATTATATAAAGAACAAAAGCTATAGGAGGATACCTTTGAGGCTGCGCGTTAAAACTGCAAGGGAGGTCATAAGATGTTATAACCGGCGGTGTGTTCAGCGCTACTGTGAAATACCCCCAGCATTGTCAGTCACATTGGTGCTTACGGCAGGTAAGAACTGTGCAGCGAAGCCTTTACTTGGATCTACTGAAATAAACAATTCCCGACTAATTAGGCTAAACAATAAGAAGCAAACAAACAAACAAAAAACAGTGCAGGGAATCAATTCTTTCTCCATTAAAACGATGACTTCGCTCATATTTGAAGAAAAAGAGAAGAAAGTAAGAAGGGGAAGGGATTCTGTGAGAGAAAAAAAAAAACGGGAATGATAATTTGTGTTAAAACATGAATATAAAATACTTCGCAAGCAACATTCTGGGGCAGCCATAGTTTCCCCTGAATACAGTATCATGGAATATTTGACCAGAGGACTTAATCCGCTAATTTGGACTGTCAGTGGAAGACTGCTAATTGTGTCCGACCTCCCTCAGCATCAAATGGAAATATGTTATCCATCATTCTGGTTTTATCACTGCAAAGGGTTAGAAACAGAAGGTAACGGCACTTCAAAACAGCCAGCAAAGGATAGCAAAACTAAAATGGGAAGAACGTATGGTAAGGAAAAAAGCTGCTTGAAAACTGAAATCATTTCTTGAAGAACTGATAATGAATTGCCCTGTTTGTTAGCCTTTTACAGGGTATGATCTCCATAAATAAACATCATCTGTTTTTCTCTCAGTTAGGCTGATTAAATTGTTTACAAAAAAAGCATGCTATTTCGGAAGGTAAAAAAAAACTACTTCAAGCATCTGGATAAGTTTTTTTTTTCGAATATCCTGAAATTGTTGATTGGAAGGGATACAATACTGGACACCCTGTAGAGACTACTTCCAGGTCTCAGTGTGATGTACACACATCCTTAGCTTCAGACTTGTTGGTGTGGCCAGGCTGCCTGCTGTCATATTCCATCTTCTCTCTGGCCTCTCACGTCATCAGCAAGCAATATACTGTTTTGCCAAACCCAGAAACCGGACAGTGGTATGTGGCCTGCCACTTCGCTTGGTGATTTGATTCTAGTAGAAATTTGCACCGGTTGACGCAACAGGGGAGACAAAGAAATAACGGTTTTCATCTCACATGGAAGGGTTTGTGCATTTTGACTAATTCATATATATATATATATATATATATATATATATATATATATATATATATATATATATATATATATATATATATATATATATATATATATATATATATAATACAATAAAACAATATACACACACACACACAACATGCCCCAACTATAAAGGGCAAATATCTCTCCCCAATCAACTGCCCATGTTGGTCTCCAAATATGAAACAATAATGGGACTTGTACTCCACGCAAACCTCGGGCGGAGATGACAGCCACAGAATTGTAAGAATACTTGGAGAGAGAGAGAGAGAGAGAGAGAGAGAGAGAGAGAGAGAGAGAGAGAGAGAGAGAGAGAGAGAG
>JADBJO010006009.1:86108-111108 GCA_016801955.1 Conus betulinus | reverse complement strand
TATTTCGTCTGGCTGTTTATGCTGTCTCGTCTTGATTGCTATAACGATCAAGTTCCGAAGCTGTTTGAATAAATTTGGGAGTTTTTAAACCATGCTACCAGCCTAATTTGTCGCTCCTCTATATCTGATAAATCTCCAGTGTTACGTTCTGTTCACTGGCTCCCTCTTCATCAAATAATCTTTGTGTATATGAAAGTCCAGCCCTGGGCTTCAAATCCATCGAGAAGTCTCCTCAGTATTTTACTGAGGTATGGCACCAGTGCCCCCAATACATGCACTATTTATGTCCCTTTCTTGTCCGTCCGTTCATCCCACTGGCTGTGTACTATACTTTTAGACATCTTTTAAATCGATCAACCAGGGAAACGTTTCGTTTTCCTTCAAATCGACACAACAGATAACCTGCTGTTATGTTTGGAGCGTAACAGGCGTTTGCCTATGCTTGTTAATTGACGATTGTTTTTTGTTATTTAGACGGGTGGTGGTGTGTCGGGGAGTGGGATGCGCTAGAAAGGGTGGAAATATGGTTGGATGCAGTAGGAGCATTTGATTGTATCATGCGTTTTGTTTTTGCTAGTGGTCTTGCATGATTGGTTTGGAGTTTAGTGTGTGTATTCGTAGATTATTAACGTCTAAATCATTTACTTGATTAGACGTATTTATATTCTTACTATTATGATACGAGTAATGCCATTGGTAGTAGCAGTAGTTGCAATAACATATCACAACCATTGGAAATAAAAACGATAATCATTCAACGTGCTTTTTTTTTTCAAGTTTGGACATGTAAAACCAAAATGGAATTCAACACCCAGTACATTTGTTACATCACAAGATTTGTATGTCCTAGTCTCTAATGAATTAACCCATGCTTTGTTTACCCCACTTTAACTTGCCTAATTTTCACGAATGCTAGAATATTGAAATCCAGAACTTAAGTAATGCATACTTGTATCACGAATTACGTTTTAAAAATGTGTGTGAAAAAATACATATGCGCCTGCGCGCGCGCGACACACACACACACGCGCACGCACGCGCGCGCGCACACACACACACACACACACACACACACACACACACACACACACACACACACAACACACGATGATGATGATTATGAAGAAAAAGAAGAAATACCAAAAGAAAAGGGCAATCTTTGTCCTTTGAATTGAGAGTGCGTGGGTGTATGTTCAGGACTTTCCCCCCCTTAACGATGAAGCGGGACAAGGGATATAACCCCCTGCCTGTCATTGCCACTCCCACATCAATTTATCAGAGCCCTGGATACCCCCAGGTCATTTAAAGGGATTTCAACTGGCAGCTTTTAAAGTGATTTCAGTGAAAAGGAGAGGTGAAATTCGTTTTCCCCCCCACTACACGGCAATCCTATTCGTGACCACCTTTTTTTCAGCTGCATTGAATGAATAGAAAATGAGAATCATATCTGGAACATCAGGTCGTAGAGATTTTTTTTTTTTTTTTTTTTTTTTTTTTTTTTTTGGTGTTGCCTTCATCCATCAATGTGCTCTCTCTCCCCTCCCTCCCTCTCTCTTCTTCGCCTCCTTCCCCCTTGTATTTTACTTCTGTTTCTCACCACCGTCCTAACTCATTCTCTCCCTCCAGATATCCCCCACCATCCTTTCCATTTTTCTCTTCTGCACTAAACTCTTCCCACCGTCTTCCATCGTCTCGTCTTCCATGCATTCCTTCCCTTTCTTCTTCCCATCTCTGTCCACTTCACTCTCCCTGCCAGTCTGTTTCTCCCTCCATTTTCTCTCTCCCTCTATCTCTCACACACATGCGCGCGCGCACACACACACACACACACACACACACACACACACACACACACACACACACACACACACACACACACACCACACACACACACACACACACACACACACACACACACACGCAGATTCCAATAGTTAAAGGTGGTCTTGATTTCTAATCAACAGAAATGAGGATCTGCTCCATCGACGGCCAGACACAACGGAAATCTACCTCCGCAGCCACGGAAAATGGAGATGGGTCACGAGAACTTGGGACTTGTACTTGGAACAAGATGAGTACTGACAATATTGTTCTCCAGATTCCATATTGTTTTCTGTCATGTTCTAAATCCTTGTGTACTTCTAACAGTATTGTCTCGTGTATCACAACTTAGTATTTTGCCACTGTGTGAGTGTCTTAAAATCTTGTTGTTTCTTCTGTTGAGTTTGGTGTCTTTTTTCAAAGGATTTTTTTTCCTGTTTTTCAATAAACATATTTACTTTTCATCAGGATATACTGTTATCTCTTCATACACAGGACTTTGTACTTCCAAGCTCACTCTTCCTTTCATGTAGTGTTAGTGTCATCATTCTGAAGTTTGTATGCCTTCTCTCACAGTGTTTTTCTTCCACTTTCCAAGAATGTAATGCCGTTTGTTTCCCAGGCTAAAGAGTATTTCTGTTTGATCAATGTGGCTCGTTTTTGTGTATCAGTATCCTCTGGAACCAAAATTTTAAAATGTGGGTATCGGATCCCCCAAAGTCTGAGCTGCTAATAAGTCTTTGATCCTCTTCCTCAATTGTTTTTTTCTTGTTTACGTTGGTACCTTCTGATCTGAGTACCCTATAGCACATTGAAAATATGACACAGTAACTGTCATCGTCAGAATTCTTCCATAGGGTTTGATACCCTTAGTATACAGCTTTCTCTTTTCCCTAGAATTTGATATCCTTGTCATTGTATATATGGTGTGCTCCTTTCACAGGGTTGTTTACTTTCATAAAGTTTACTGTCCTTTTTCATAGTGTTTAGTGTCCTCTTTCCAAAGGATGCAGTGGCCAGTTCTAGCAAAGGGTTTTGTCTGCTTCTTGTATTACTGTCCTTTCATAGCACTTAATGTCTTCTTCCCATATAGGGTTTAGCACCCTTCTTTCGATGGATTTATTACCTTCCTTATGTAGAATTTTGTCTCTCCCGTTCATACCGTCCAGTTCTTCTGCAGGGTTTGCATGTGCTTTCATAGTTTTAGTCTTAGGATTTAGTGCCTTGGTGCTATAAGGGAAGGGATCACATGTCTCCTCTATAACCTTTAATGTCGTCATTACATGGAGCTTAATCCCCTTTTTTGGGGGATAGTCTTGCCATCGTTGAAAAGGATTACTGTCTTCATTTTATACATACATGTTCACCTTTTTTTTTTCCATTTCTCACTTCGCAGGACTCTCTCTTTTTCACTGGAATACGTGTTCTTCTTTCTGTGGCTGCTCTAGTATCCTACGTCAGTGTGCTGTGGAAGGAGGGTACAAATCCAGGGGTACCAGAGGGAATATGTTCGGGAAAGGTATAAACGATTGACTCCGGCTATGTGTGTAGCAGGTCTCATAAATCAGGGATCTGGAACATGGACGCATGTTTTCAGATCTGTTGGGGCTGAGCTGCAACGGTCTGGAGGAAGTCTTTAGACCTCTTCCTGAACTATCCCTAGTGATCACCTGGTACCTCCTGATCCCAGTGTCCTTTGATCAACAGAACGCATGACATGGTAATTACAGTAAACATGTGGAACCTTTCATAGACTGACTGGCCTTTGTTAATAGAATCTAGTTTCATCCGTCAATTAGTGCACCCTCTCAGGGGCATCCTCTGGTGTAGTGTTCTTTCATAGGGTTGAGCGTCTTTTAGATGGCTCGTGTCATCCTTCCACAGATGTAGTTTCCTCTTTTCACAAGCTTTACTGACTTTCCCCTGTTGTTTAGCGTCCTCCTTTAATAGTGTCTAGTGTCCTCGTTTCTGACCATTGTCAGCTTTGTGTATGGTGTAATGCTTTGCTTCCACAGGATTTGGACACTATTAGTACTGGTTTAATCTCTCTTCACAGCAGTACCATGCATTCAGCAGGAGTAGGGTCCTCGTTTGAATATGTGCTATTCTGCTTTTGTACGAGGTTTATGGTACCCTTTCGCATGTTGTACTGTGACTTTTACATAGGTTTTTAGTATTTTTCGTCCTTAGGGGTTTACCGTCCTTTTCTGTCATAGGAATTATTCTCCTCTGATTTTATGTGATCAGCGCCCCCTCTTTTATTAATTGGCAGACGTTTCTTTCAAAATGACAGTCCTGTCGTCCTGCGATTGATATGTCTTTGTTAGAGCTAAGGCTTCAGTCACATGGTTTATGATAATCTTTCTCTGGGGTTGAGTGTTTTGTATCAATAACCGTGGTACGCGTCGCGCGCGCGCGCGCGCATGTATGTGTGTGTGTAGACCTACCTTAAGGACTTTGGTGTCTGCTTGGCACGATTTCTGACTTATTATTCACAGCGCTCTTACACTCGCACTTATATAAACGCGTGCGCTTGTGCACATGGGCACACACAAAGATTCAAAGATTTTAATCCTGTGACCCCTTTTGGGGCATGGAGGACTTGAAACAAATCAAAGAAGTGTAAATGAAACACATCAAACATAAAAAAATTCCCGATAATTAACATACTAAATATACACTTATACAACACGTTCTCCTCCCCCCCCCTCTCTCTCTCTCTCTCTCTCTCTCTCATCTCTCCCCCCCTCTCTCCCTCTTACATTCTCTCTCTCTCTCTCTCTCTCTCTCTCTCTCACACACACACACACACACACACACACACACACACACACACACACACACACACAGAGAGTATGCGCTCACTCTCAAACACCCCGTCTCTATCCATACAGAAAGCCCATGTGGGAGAATGCATTACAAAACCACTGCGGTGCCAGTAGGGATAGCAGAAATTCTTCATGCACTCCCATATCACGTATGTAAATCAAATTATCAATGGCAAGAGAACACCTCGAAAACGTTTCAAAATGGAAAGAGTGGGGTTAGTTGCCGCCAGGACATTGACAAACAAAGTACAGGACAAGACACGATGCATTTCGACCTCTTGGGTCTTCTTCAAGTAAAAAAAAAAAAAAAAAAATAGATCACATTTAACATTTAGGACAGTACAACAAAGAACGAGAGACTTATCTGATGTCCATGTGGTGTGCTGTGAAGAATGGCCGACAGAAGGAAATGACAGAGGGATTATGATTGTATATTCTCCAATAAATTTTTCGCTTAAAAAGCCTCTTCAGTACTGGCCAAGGCCAGTACTGAAGAAGCTTTTAAAGCGAAAATTAGGCCAGTACTGAAGAAGCTTTTTAAGCGAAAATTTTATTGGAGAATATACAATTTAAAATGAAACTGGTTACTTCTGTGTTTTTTTTTTTTATTTTACTCCAAGTTTTTACCCCAGAAGTATATTCGGGAGGAGTGGTGTCCAGCAATTTATTTGGACTGAATATTGAAAAAAAAAAAAAAAAAAAAAAAAAATATATATATATATATATATATATTATATTTACATTACATATATATATATATATATATATATATATATATATATATATTTACATATATATATATATATGTGTGTGTGTGTGTGTGTGTGTGTGTCCATATATCCATATATATATATGTGTGTGTGTGTGTGTGTGTGTATCCATATCCATATATATATATATATATATATATATAGGTATAGAAGGGATGGTAATAGTAATAATAGTAGTGATAGTAATTATAAAAAATAAGTAGAAGAATAAAATGAGACTAACTGTAATTAAAGGGGGAGGGTGAGGGTGGGGAGTAGGGTAGTGTGTGTGTGGGGGGGGGGGGGGGAGGCAAGAGAAGGAGGGCTCATATCTCCATCCACTATGAGGAGGGGGGGGGGGCGTTGGGGGTGGGAGGTTCATACAAATAGTGCTGTTGAGAAAGTAAACAATGCTGTGGGATGATGTTCATAGTAACAGGTGCAATAATGTGTTGGCGTTAATGTGCGGATGTTGGTTGAGAAGAGATAGCAGTGCTCAATGAGAAACAGGGTATCATGTGTTACACTCACACACGCGCACACGCACACACTCGCACACACACACATACATACACACGAAAAAAAGAAAGGGGGGGGGGGGGGGGGGGAGGAAAGAGCCACATGTAAACAGTATTATGGGTGAGTTATGATTGTAATAATTGTCACATATTCACACACGCACATACACATATATGTATGTATTTATATGTGTGTGTGTATATATACACTGAAGGGGAAAAAACAAAACAAACAAAAAAAAACATCCATTAATCAGTCACTGATGGGTGATGATCATGTGAGATCGACAGCACCATAGGAAGATCATCTTCTCCGTTCACTTAGGCAGGAATCCTGGAGGTATTTGTAAAGGCTGCAGCATGGTGAAGGTCCTCTAGTGGTCAGTAAAGTTCTGCACCCATTGGTGTGGTGGCAGGCCAGGTTTCCACTTTTAGTGCCGCTGGGAATGTCCGCTGTCACTGGGGCGGCATGGGTGGATTGAAGGCTCGCCAGTGTAGTATATTGTGGAGGTCAGAAACGTTAAACTGTCTTTGCTGAATTGGGTGTGTCAGTTTGTTCCCCCTCCACCCCCCCCCCCCCCCTCCACCGAGTACTGTTCAGTAATTACAGGGGGTCTTGATTTCTGAACAGAGATAACGATCTGCTTCATCAACGGCCAGAGATAGCGGAAAATGTACTTCAGCAGCCACGGAAAACGGAGATAGGTATCCCCATCAACAGCCAGAGACGATGGAAAGCTGCCCTCAGTAGCCATGGAAAAAAACGGAGATAGGTATCCCCATCAACAGCCAGAGACGATGGAAAGCTGCCCTGCAGCCATGGAAAACGCAGCCATGGAAAACGGAGATAGGTATAGGTATCCCCCATCAACAGCCAGAGATGGAAACGGAAAGCTGCCCGGAGATAGTATCCACGGAAAACGGAGATAGGTCACGAGAACCTTGGACATGTATTGGAACGAGATAAGTACTGACAACGTTATTCAGATTCCATATTTTTTCTTTCATGTTCTCCACCCTCCTGCCCTGCCAGTATTGTCTCGTGTATCACAGCTAAGGATTTTGCCATGGGGATAGAGCCTTGAGTTTCTTGTTCTTCTGTCGAGTGTGCGTCTTTTTTTTCTTAAAGGCTTACATTTGTTTAATGAAGATATCATTTTCCATCAGGACTTACTGTTATCTTCGTACACAGGACTTTGTGTCATCTATTCCGAGCTAATTGTCCCTTTCATCGGCAGTTTTAGTGTCATCATTCTCAAGTTTATGTATACTGCTTTCTTCAACTTTCCAGGGATTTAGAGCCCTTTTCTTTCCCAGGCTAAAGTGTTCCGTTCAATATGGTCAATATGGCTCGATTTTGTTTATCAGTATCCTATGGAACAAGAATTAAAACAGGTTTGTTTCAGATACCCCCGAGGCTGAGCTGCTGAGGAAAATCTTTAATCCGCGTCCTGATTTTTTTTTAATGCGCATTGGTACATTCTGATCTGATATAATAACCCATTGAAAGTCTTGATAAGATAATAGTTAACATCAGAATTCTTCCGTAGGGTTTAGGACCCTCAGTTTACAGGGTTGAGTGTTTTTTTTTTTTCTTAGAATTTGATAGCCGCCTTGTCATTGTATATATAGTGTGCTCCTTTCACAGGGTTGCTTACTTTCATAAGGTTTACTGTCTTTTCATAGTGTTTAGTGTCTTCTCTCCAAAGGGGTGCAGCGCCCAGGTCTTTCGAAGTGTTTTGTCTTCTGCTTGCATTATTGTCCTTTCATGGGCTTTAATGTCTTCTTCCTAGATGGGATTAAGCGCCCTCCTTTCAGTGTTTCGGTGGATTTAGTACCTTCCTAACGTATAATTTTGTACCTTCTTCTCATATATCATCATGGACTTCCACATAGGTTTATGTGCTTTCATAGTTTAAGTATTTCCTTCTGCAAATTCAGTGTCCTCTTTCCTCAAAGGATTTGATGTCTTAGTCCAATAAGGGATCACTGTCTTCAATAGCCTTAAGTATCCTCGTTACATGGAACCTAATCACTTCCTTTCATGGGTTAGTATCACCATGGTTGAAAAGGATTACTGTCTTCATTCCAAACATTCATGTCCACCATGTTTCCACAGAGTTCATTTTCTCTCTCTTCGCAGGGCTCAGTCTTGCTTTCACAAGATAGTGTTCTTCTTTCTTTCGTTGCTCAAGTTTCCTATGTCTGTGTGCTGTAGACAAGGATACAAAAACAGGGGGTACCAGAGGGAATACTCCTTGGGAAAGGTATGAAAGATTGACTCCAGTAATGTAGCAGGTCTCGTAAGTCAGGGATCTGGAACATGGACGCATGTTTTCAGATCTTTTGGGACTGAGCTGCAAAGGTCTTGAGGAAGTCTTTAAACCTCTTCCTGAAGTATTCCCTAGTGATCACCTGGTACTTCCTGATCCGAGTGTCCTTTGATCAACAGAACGCACGACATGGTAATTACAGTAAATGTGTGGATCCTCTCATAGATATGTACTGGCTTTCGTTCGTAGAATCCAGTTTCGCCTGTCAATTCGCGTACACTCTCATGGGCATTTTCTCGAGTAGAGTTTTTTTTTTTTTTTATAGGGTTGAGTGTGTTTTTAGGTGGCTTGTGTCATCCTTCCTGAGGTTTAATTTCCTCTTTTCACAAGCTTTACTCTCCTCTTTCCTTGTTGTTTAGCGTCCTCCTTTCATAGTCTAGTGTCCTCTTTCTGTTCATTGTCAGCTTTTAGTAGTAGTAAAGAAACTCGTGGAGAGCGTGGCAGCAGAGAGTCCTCGGAAGAGAAGCCCCATTCAAGCAAGTGGGATGTCCCTCTGCTGCCCCTTTTTTTTCCCATCTTGGGACGAGCCATGGCTGGGATTCGAACCCATGCCCCTCTGGACATGCTCATTTTCCACTTAATGACTCGCGCACTAACCACTGAGCCACTGGGACACCTGATATTTGTAGGAAAGTTAAGCCTTATGAAGTTCACTTTTGTTCCTCCTTGACCAGATCCAGCTTGAACACCTCTCTGCTGCTTCTGCCATGCTTTTCAGGCTCTGGTTTTTTTTCCCTCCCTGCAACTGAGAGCTGTTTCATGAGGCTGTATGCAGACGTTCCTACAAACCCCCTAGCTCCAATTTCTGCAGTGAGGACTTTGACCTGATAGCCTTCTCTCCTCAGGCTGTTTGCCAGATCAGCATACTTTTCAGTCTTGTAGATTTGAGCTGCCTCCATTCTGTTTTCATATGGCACCGTGAGCTCGATCATGATCAGCTGCTTGGTTGACTGAGAGTGGACTACTATGTCTGGTCTCATGCCACTCTTGCTGATGATCTCTGGGTGACTCTTCCATTCTGGGAGGTCTGCAGTGCACTCCCAGTCATCTGCCCCGTCCAGCAGACTCTGCCTGCATGTTCCGAGTGGCACTGTTGTTCTTGGCCATGATTCGCTGCCTCCTGCCGTGAAGAATGTTGCGGGTGCTTTTGGAGTCCTGATTTTCCCTTTTGTGGTGTTGGTACTAGCCCAGACTACTTGTACAATCTCTTTGAGCACTTGTTGTGCCTCCATGTGTACCTTCCTTGAGCCAGGGCTACTTTACATGAGCTTAGGACATGCTCCACTGTTTGTTTTTCATGGCAGAGGGGGCATGAAGGATCGTCTGTTTTTCCCCCACTTCACCAGGTTTGCATTTGAGGGCAGAAGGTCATACTTCTTTGGAGTGCATTCTCCCACGTTGTCCATTGCCCTTGCTGGCTCTGCTGGACTGCTTTTTGGAGTCTTTTTTGGTCTTCTTCTTTTCTCATCTCCTGAATCATCATGTCTTTTTTGGCTTTTCCTTTGGCCTTTGACCACCATTCAGTTTTGATCACCCCCAGTCCTTGTCTGTTGGTCTGTGTGTGTCCTGTTATTTCTCTGATCTTGAGACTTTCTTTTGCAGAATCCATCGCCTCTTGAACTTTCCATTTTCTGCCTGTATGTGATAATGTCTTGTTTCCACAGGGTCTAGTCATCTTGGGCACCGGTTAAGTCTGTTCACAGGAGTCTCTTTTCACAGGAGTCCTCTTTTCACAGGAGTCCTCTTTTCACAGGAGTCCTCTTTTCACAGGAGTCCCCTACTTTCATCAGGATTAAGGTCCTCGTTTGAATATGGTTTTGTCTCCTTTCTTACGAGGTTGATGGAACTCACTCTTTCACATAGTGTACTGTACTTTTACGTAGGTTTTAGCATTTTTCATCCCTAGGGTTTATAGTCCTTTTCTATCATATGATTTATTATCCTCTGGTTTTATGGGATTAGTGCTGCCACTTGTATTACTTGGCAGAAGTTTCTTTTAAAATGACAGTCCTGTCTTCCTGAGACTGATATGTCTTTTTTCAGAGTTAAGACTTCACTCATATGGTTTATAATAATCCCTTTTCCTAGGGTTGAGTGTTTTGAATCAATAGCCGTGGGGCGGTGTGTGTGTGTGTGTAGACTTACCTTAAGGACTTTTGTGACTGCTTGACACGATTTCTTGACTTCTGATTTTTTTTGCGATTACTTTTCATCAGAATGTGATAAAGGTCTTTGTGTTTGGCATATCGTTGGGCTGCAACTGCCTACAGGCACATGCACACATGCATTCAAAGCGCACACCTACACTCGCACTCACCGAAGAGCGTGTGCTTGTACACACCGGCACATACAAAGATTCAAAGATTTTCATCTGTGACCCCTTTTGCGCATGGAGGACTTGAAACAAATCAAACAAATATAAGTGAAACGAATCAAACATCCAAAAAGGTTCCCGATAATTAACTCACTAAACATACACAAATACTGCATAATCTCTCTCTCTCTCTCTCTCTCTCTCTCTCTCTCTCTCTCTCTCTCTCTCTCTCTCTCTCTCCCCCCCTCCCCCCCCCCCCCGTCCCTCCCCTCCCTCTCTCTCTTTCTCTGTCATAGAGTACATGCTCACACTCAGACACTCCGTCTCAATCCCCACAGAAATCCAATGTGGGAAGAATGCATTACAAAACCACTGCTGTGCCAATGGGGATATCAGAAAGCTTTCATGCGCTCCCATATCACGTGATGTGACTCAAATTATCAAATGGCAAGAGAACGCCCCAGAAACGTTAAACTGGTTTTGTTGAAATGGGGTGTCAGTTTTTTTTTTTTTTTTTTTTTTTGCCACGTATAGTTCAATAATTACAGGTGGTCTTGATTTCTCAACAGAGATAAAGATCTGCTCTATCAACAGCCAGAGACAACGGATATCTACCTCGGCAGCCACAGAAAACAGAGATAGGTATCCCCATCAACGGCCAGAGACAACGAAAATCTACCTCAGCAGCCAGTGCCACGGAATACAGAGACAGAACCTGGGACATGTGCCTGGAACAAGATAAGTGCTGACAATGGTGTTATTCTGATTCCATGATTTTTCTTTTGTATTCTCCAGCCTCCTGTCCTTGTGCCAGTATTGTCTCATGTATCGCAGCTAAGTATTTTGCCACTGGGTGGCCTTAGCTTTTGTTATTCTATTGAGTCTGTGTCTTTTTTTAAATTTGTTTTAATGAACATATCATTTTCCGTCAGGATCTACTGCTATCTTCATACACAGGACTTTTGTGTCACCTCTTCAAAGCTTATTGTCCCTTTCATCGGAAGGTTTAGGTTCATTCTCAAGTTCATGTGTACTGCTTTTCTTCAACTTTCCAGTGATTTAATGTCTTATAATGTGGCTCGGTTTTGTATATCGGTAAACTCTGGGACAAGAATTAGAAAAAAAGTTTGTTTCAGATCTCTCAAAGGCTGAGCTGCTGAGGAAATCTTTGATCCTCTTCCTGGTTTTGTTAATGTGTGTTGGTACCTTTTGATTTGAGTATTCTATAACCCACTGGAAGTCAACATCAGAATTCTTCTGTAGGGTTCCATACCCTCAGTTTACAGGGTTGAGCAACTTCTTGTCTTAGAATTTGATAGCATCCTTGTCATTGTATATATAGTGTGCACCTTTCGCAGGGTTGTTTAGTTTCATAAGGATTACTGTCTCTTTTCATCGGGTTTAGTGTCCTCTTTCCGAATGGTGCAGTGTCCAGCCCTATAAGCGATCAGTGTGTCCTCCTCTGTAACCTTTAGTGTCCTCATTACATAGAGCCTTATCTCCTTTCTGGAGGTAGTATATCGCCATAGTTCAAAAAGGATTACTGTCTTCATTTCATACATACATTTCCACCATTTTTTTTCACAGTGTAAATTTCAGTCTTCTTTTCACAAGATAGTGATCTTTCTCTGGCTGCTCAAGTTTCCTACGTCTGTGTGCTGTGGACAAGGATACATAAAGAGGAAGTACTAGAGGGAATAATTTTCAGGAAAGGTGGGAAAGATTGACTCGGCTATGTAACGCAGGTCTCGGACGTCAGGGATCTGGAGCATGGACGCATGTTTCCAGATCTTTTGGGACTGAGCTGCAAAGGTCTTGAGGAAGTCTTTAAACCTCTTCCTGAAATATTCCCTAGTGATCACCTGGTACCTCCTGGTCCGAGTGTCCTCTGATCAACAGAACGCACGACATGGTAATTACAATAAAAGTGTGGATCCTATCATGGATTGTACTGGCTTTTGTTCATATAATCTAGTTTCATCTGTCAATTCGCGTGCCCCTCTCTTCAGAGGTGGCAGATTTACTGTCCTCTTTCCGTGTTTAGCGTCCTCCTTCCATAGTATTTACTGTCCTTTAATGACCGTTGTCAGGTTTTTTTTTGTATGGTATCATGTCTTGTTTCAACGGGTTTTAGTGATCTTCAGTATCGGTTGAGTCTCTTTTCACAGGTGCCCCCTACTTTCATCAGGATTAGTGTCTTCAGTTGAATAGGGTATTGTCTTCTTTTTGAACGGGGTTTATGGTACCCTTTCGCATGGTTTTCTGTCACTGTTAAATAGCTTTTAGCATTTTTCGTCCATATGGTTTACAGTCCTTTTCTTGAATAGATTTTAAAACATGAATAGTTTAAAACGAGGCTAGCAGCCTAATTTGTCGCCCCTCTTTATGTGATGCCTCCCCAGCGTTACAGTCTGTTCACTGCTTTCCTCTTCAGTGCAGCCCTCTGCTTCAAATCCATCGAGACGTCCCCTCAGAAAATACTGAGGTATGGCAGCAGTGCACCCATCACGCGAACTATTTTTTGTCCATGTCTCGTCCGTTCGTTCCTACCATTGGTTGTACTCCAGTTTTCGGATATCTTTCAGATCAATCAACCAGAGAAACCTTTTCTTTTTCTTTCAAATCAAGATAACCTCTGTGTGTTTGGAGCATAATAGGCGTCTGTCTATGCATGTTAATTAGTTAACGATTGTTTGTGTGTGTTAGATGGGTGGTGGTGTTGGGGAGTGGGATGTGCGGGAAAAGTGATAATGTGGTTGGATGCAGTATGAACGTTAAATGATTGCATCATGCGTTTTGTTTGTTGCTGCCGGTGCTTGCATATTTGTCTTAGAGTTTAGCACATATATTTATTGATTATAAGGGTCTTAGTCATTTACCTGAATAGACACGTTAGCATTTTTAATAACAATGATAATGCAGTAATGAAAGTGGTAGTAGTAGTAGTAGTGATAATATAACAAAAACCAAAGAATTAATGATAATCATCAACAAATGAACAGATGCTCTCTCTCTCTCTCTCTCTCTCTCTCTCTCGCTGACTCTCACGCAAACGCGCGCGCGCAAACGCACGCACGCACGCACTCAAACTCGCTCACTCGCTCCCTTATTCGTACACTTTGAAAGAGTTATCTTTGTCAAATGACTGAGCAGACAATGTACTTGCAAAGGCAAGCGACCAGCTCGTTTCTAGCAATGTCTGTCAGCAATGTGAAATGAGTGTTGATGGAATGCAGAACTGCTCTCGCTTTGGAGAATAATTTAGAGTATTTATGTAGTTCTCGCTATCAATCATGCTAACAGCCATGTTGCCAAAGGGCAAAGAAGAAAAGTTTTGCTAAAGTTAGTTGATCCGAAAGTTCAAATATGTTGAAACGTAGTTATGTTTTCATCAACAGGAGTAAAGGACTCCTACGTGAAGGGCCGTGGACATCCCAAAGACCAGACCAGTGAAAGGAGAGTGGTGATGGTTTTCTTTTTTTTTTTTTTTAATTCTTCGCGCTTTTTTTTCTTCTGTAGGTCCCTGCAGTTTTAGCGTAGTAGTCCTACTCTTTCACAGTTAAGTGTCTGTCAGTTTAGTTACCTGGTTTATTTTCAGATGGTTTGAAGGATTCAGTGTCTATATTCACCAAATTTTGTCTCTTTTTCCCGGTTCAGTGTCGTTTTTACCATACGGTTTTAGGGTGTTGTTTCCATCGAAGTAACGCCACCTTCATTCACAGGCCTATGTGACCTCTTTCTCGGGGTTTGCAGTCTTGTTTTCAAACATTTACTTCCGTCTTTTCATATGATAAACATGCCAGTTGCTCCGGTTTCCTGTGTCAGTGGTCTGTGGGACAAGGGTACAAAAAAGGGGGTACGAGAGGGAATGTTTTCTGGTAAGCAGGACTCCAGCTATGTAGCAGGCCTTATACGCCGGTGGTCCGGAACATGGACGCATGCTTTCACATCACCTGAAGGCTGAGCTGACTAGCCTTTGAGGCAGTCTTTAAATCTCTTCCTGAAAATATTGCCTAGTGCGCACCTGGTACCTCCTGACCCGAGTGTCCTTTGATCCATAGATAGCTTGACATGGTAACCAGAGTCAACATGTGGACACTTTAGAGTTTTACCGCCCATCGTTCATAAGACTTAGTCATTTTTTTTTTATGTTTTCTTGTTTTGTAGGGTTCAGTGTCCACTTCACATATGATTGAGGGAACTTTCTGCTTTCAAAACGGGGGGAAAAATCGTTGGTTCGTTGGTCTTTTCGAGTGGTTAGGTTTCATTTAACAACCTTTATATTTTCTTTTCCTAAGGTTTGATGTCTTGTATTACAGGTTTTGATGCTGTGTGCGTGCTTACGTGTGTGTGTGTGTGTGTGTGTGTGTGTGTGTGTGTGTGTGTGTTTGATATATAAGCGCGCCCGCGTGTGTATATGTGCGTGTGGGTATGAACCTCTTTCCTAGGCTCGTTTTTTCGACATGACTTTTCTTTCTCGTGGTTAGTGGCTTCTTTGGCGGAATCAAATTGGAGGCTTTGTGTTTGGCAGGTCTCAGGGGTGACCACTCCCCACATATCATTACCATTCTACATGAGGACCATGGCGTTACAGTGTCCTGGACAACCAGTAGCCTCACCAAGGACATGCGACTCCCAGTGTTACCTGACGTGTCAACGTGTTCAACTTGGGGCTTCAGTAACATCACTTACACATCCTATTCCCAAGGTCTGATATTTTGTATCATAGGTTTCGGTCGGTGAGCGTGCGTGCGCGCGCGCGTGTGTGAACCTCTCTTACAGGCTTTTGTCGTGTTTCATTTTTAACAATTTTTTTTTATGGTTTAGTGATTTCTTCGGTAGAATTTAATAAGAGGCTTTGTGTTTAGCAGGTCATTTGGATTGACCACTGCCCACGCATCACTGCCACTCTACCAGAGGACCATCGCGTTACAGTGTCCGGGTCAACCAAGAGCTCCACCAAGGACGTACAACTCCCAGGATGTTACCAAACGTGTCATCAACGAGTTCAACTCGTGGCACTGCTGCCTTCCAGAAATCTATTTCCAGGGGGGTGCATGAATAAGCGGGAGCCCCACTGTACCAACCGACTGCAGGAACTGTAACCGCAACCGACTGCAGGACCTGTACCAACCGACTGCAGGAACTGCACCAACCGACTGCAGGAACTGCACCAACCGACTGCAGGACCTGCACCAACTGACTGCAAGACCTGCACCAACTGACTGCAAGACCTGCACCAACTGACTGCAGGAACTGCACCAACCGACTGCAAGACCTGCATCAACTGACTGCAAGACCTGCACCAACTGACTGCAGGAACTGCACCAACCGACTGCAGGAACTGCACCAACCGACTGCAGGACCTGCACCCGACTGCAGACTGCAAGACCTGTACCAACCGACTGCAGGAACTGCACCAACCGACTGCAGGACCTGTACCAACCGACTGCAGGAACTGTACCAACCGGCTGCAGGAACTGCAGGACGCACGCACAAAGGCAAGGGGCGGAACAGACGGGGAGCCTTTCTCAAAGAACAGTGAAGAAACTTAAACTCCTTTCTGTGATCAAAGACAGATAGATCAAAGACATGAAGATCATTGGTTCGCTAATTGGTTTTTCTTTCTTCTTCTTTTTTTTTTTTTTTAAGAAAGATGAGAAAACTAACACGGCAGTTTAAAGTACCGGGGACCTGATCTCTACCGAGGGAAACGGCTGTGTTGACAGGGAAACAGTATAGCTGATGACGTTGTGGGGGCATAGCAGGGATCACTTTGGTGCCAGAAGAGAGCAGAGAGCGAGCTCGGTTCAACAGATCGGAGCAGAAGGGAATCGGACACAGATCTCACATAGTGTGTGTGTGTGTGTGTGTGTGTGTGTGTGTGTGTGTGTGTGTGTGTGTGAAAACAGATCTTTCCAAACCATGTGTTGGGATGTAATTTTGGTATTGTTTGCTATTAACGGGTGTAATTCTGATATTTCGGCCCTGGTACGATCCCTTGCGATCTGCTGGCCTGTCGGTAAAACAACAAATGTTTGTATGTGTGAAATAGATCCTGTTTTAGTCCGTCCTTTTGTAGCATGTGTTGTTTTTAGGGGAGGTTGTTAGTGTATTAAGGACGGATGTAGACATTGTTACAGCTCTGAGATGACCGCCTGAGGTCTGTGGAACTATAAATTTTACGGAAGAAAGATTTTTTAACGACGTTTCTGGTGCATTTCTAGAAGATATCATATAAAGAGATGTGTTATTTTTTTTATGATTGGTGAGTTGATTTTAACGTGGTGACAGCCCTGATGTGGCCCTTTGCGGTTTTATCTTATCTGTGAAACTATAAAATGGATATATATATATATGCTAAATGTTTGGAAGGGCCTATCATTGATACGCCTTCGCAAACACTTCAGTAACAGAACTTGATGAGCCGCCCGTGTAGAATGACATTGTAGAAGACGTGGTATGAGTTTTTTGTCTTTTTTGTTTAATAGAAGTACTTTTTCATGTTGCCACAGCTCTGACATGGCCCCTAAAAGTCGGTTGGGCTGTGAGCAAAATGACCGAGAAAATGAATCTTTTCTCTTTTATTGTCAGTTTAATACAAATGAGATAGGTAGATAGTCTGTGTGTGTGTGTGTGTGTGTGTGTGTGTGTGTGTGTGTGTATTTTACTAAATATTCCCCAATAAATGGGTTATGTTACTGCCTAATCCTTGCAAGGCCATATCGGTTCATAAGGTCATTGGAAAAAGATATGCAGCGACGGATTGTGGATCCATAACTTGGTTTAGATGCGTTAGGGTAAGCAAATGTGAAAGCGTGGATTAGTTGGGTTGTGCATGTACGCATGGTTGATTCTAGGTGTCGGTTTTGCGCGCGCGCGCGCGTGTGTGTGTGTGAATCAGATCCTCTTGAATTCTATTCTTCAGTAGTATGTATTGATGCTTTTTTTTTCTCTTTGACGAGGGAGGGGGGTGTTTGTTACTGCTTTACAGTACTGATGTGCACATTGTTATAGCCCTGAGATGACCCCCACCCCACCCCCCGGAGGTCTCAGGGACTATACAATAGATGAAAGTGAGTAATTATATTCTTCGACTTTTCATGCCAGTTGATTTACTACTCTGCGTTGAAAGAAACGGTTCGTGTTGCTGCCAAATGTATGCAATGGCCTATCGTTGATACGCCATCGCAAACATATCAGTAACAGAATGTAATGTGGTGCATTGCCGATAATAACTGTTCATTTTCGCTCTGATGTGCATATGTAAAAGGGTTGGTGACTTGTGTTGTGCTTGTAGGTATGCTTACATGTAGGCGTTGGTTTGTATATTAGGCGTGTGTGTGTGTATGTGGTTAGTATGTGTGTGTGTGTGCGTGTTTGGGGTGTGGGGGTTGATTGTGTGTGTGTATGTGTGCGAGAAATAGACCCTGTTTCAATCCATTTTTTTTTTTAATTTAGCATGTACATAATCACTTTTAGGGGACTTTGTACACTTTGTATGAATGTGGACATTGTTAGAGCCCTGAGATGATCCCTGAGGACTGTGGGCTATAAGATAGGTAAGATTGAGTACTGATTTTGTTTTACGTTTCATGCCAGTTGATTGATTACTTTGCATTCTACTAAATATTTCATGCTGCTGTCAAATGATTGCAATGGCGTATTTATTTACGCTGTTGCAAATGTTTCGGTAACAAAACTGAATGGAAATGATACGAGATGTATAGCGTGGTTGTGTGAGTTAGTGTGTGTGTGTGTGTGTTGGACAGTGGGTAGGTAGGTGGGGGGGGGGGGGTGGGGGTGGAGTGGGTGTTTGTGAACAGGGCGTGGTTTTGAAATTGTGTGTGTGTGTGTGTGATGTGTGAGGGGAAGAAAGAGAAAGGTGTGTGAGTTACCAGTTTTATATGTCTGTCTGTGAAATAGATCCTGTTTAAATACAACCTAAGTATTGATGTTTTTCTTCTTTTGGGGGGAGGGGGGCTGTCTACGTTTTTCAGTACACATGTGGATATTGTTATAGCCCTGAGATGACCCCCTGAGGTCTATGGGACTATAAGATAGATATAGGTGAGTAATTACATTCTTCGGCTTTTCATGCCAGTTGATTTACTACTCTGCATTGAAAGAAACGGGTCGTGCTGCTGCCAACTGTATGCAGTGGCCTATCGTTGATACGCCATCGCAAACATTTCGGTAACAAAATTTAATGTGGTGCATTGTCGATAATGGCCGTGTTCATTTTTGCTTTAAAGTGCATATGTGAACGGGATGGTGTGCTTACATGTGTGCAATGTAGGCGTTGGTATGTGTTGTGTGTGTGTGTGTGTGTGTGTGATTCGATTGCGTGTGTGTATGTATAATACATTCTGTTTTGTTGAGTATGTATGTAATCACTTTTTAGGGGACTTTTACACATTGTATGAATGTGGACATTGTTACAGCCCTGAGATGACCCCAGAGGACTGTGGGCTATTAGAGAAAATTGAGTACTGATTTTGTTTTTACGTTTTATGCCAGTGGATTGATTACTTTACATTCTAGTAAACATTTCATGTGCTGCCAAATGTTTGCAATGGCGTATTCATGGTACGGTGTGGCAAATATTTCAGTAACAAATCTGGATGGAACTGATACGAGATTACATAGCTTGGTTGTGTAAGTTAGGGTGTGGACAGTTTAGGTTGGGGTGTGTGTATGTTGGGACTGGAAATGGGTGTGTGTGTGTGGGTGTGTGTGTGTGTGTGTGTGTGTGAAATAGATACTGTTTGAGTACATCCTTTTGTAGCATGTGCTAATGCTTTTTTCCTTTTTTGGGGGTGTGGTGTGTGGGGAGCAACTTTTTCAGCACAGATAGAGATATTGTTGTAGCCCTGAGATGACCCCTGAGGTGCCTGGACTATAACATAGGTAACAGTGAGTAATTACATTCTTCGACTTTTCATGCCAGTTGATTTACTACTCTGCATTGAAAGAAATGGGTCGTGTTGCTGCTAAATGTATGCAACGGCTATCGTTGATACGCCATCGCAAACATTTCAGTGACTGGATTTGATCTGATGCATTGTCTATAATGGCTGTGTTCATTCTTGCTGTGGTGTGCATATGTAAACGGGTTGGTGACTTGTGGTGTGCTTGTAGGTGTGCTTACATGCAGGCGTTGGTATGTATAGTTAGTGTGTGTGTGTGTGTGTGTGTGTGTGTGTGTGTGTGATGTGTGTGTGTGTGTGTGAAATAAACCCCGTTTCAATTCATTCTTTTTTATTTAGCATGTGTCTAATCACGTTTTAGCGAACTTACTACAAAGTGTATGAATGTGGACATTGTTAGAGCCCTGAGATGACCCCTGAGGACTGTGGGCTATAAGATAAATAACTTTGAGTAATGATTTCCTTGTACGCTTCATGCCAGTTGATTGATTACTTTCATTCTAGTAAACATTTCATGTTGCTGTCAATTGTTTGCAATGGCGTATTTATGGTACGCCATTGCAAATGTTTCAGTAACAAATTGAAATTTAATTGATACGAGGTATATAGCTTGCTTGTTTAAGTCAGTTTGTGGGTGTGTTGGATAGTGGGTAGGTCGGGGTGTGGATGTATATGCAAACAGGCGTGTTTTTAGAGAGTGTGTGTCTCTGAGGGGAAGAGAAAAAAACGGAAGGGGGGGGTGAGTGTGAGTTGTCAGTTTTGCATGTTAGAGTGTGTGTGTGTGTGTGTTGTGTGTGTGTGTGTGTGTGTGTGTGTGTGTGTGTGTGTGTGTGTGTATGTGTGTGTGTGTGTGTGTAGACGTTGTTTGAATACATCCTTTTGTAGCATGTGTTAATGCTTTTTTCCCCTTTTTTGGGGGGGTGGGGGAGTAACTGTTTTTTTCAGTACAGATATAGATATTGTTATAGCCCTGAGATTGACCCCCTGAGGTGTCTGGGACTATAAGATAGGTAAAAGTTAGTAATTACATTCTTCGACTTTTTATGCCTGTTGATTTACTACTCTGCATTGAAAGAAACGGGCCGTGTTGCTGCCAAATGTTTGCAATGGCCTATCGTTGATACGCCATCGCAAACATTTCAGTAACAGAATTTAATGTGGTGCATTGTGATAATGGCTGTATTCATTTGTGCAAAATGTGCACATGTGAACGGATTAGTGACTTGTGCTCTTTTAGATGTGCTTACATGTGTGCAATGTAGGCGTTGGTGTATGTGTGTGTGTGTGTTGTGTGTGTGTGTGTGTGTGTGTGTGTGTGTGTGTGTGTGTGTGGTGTGTGTGAAATAGACCTGGTTTCAATCGATTCTGTTTTGTTTTGTATGTATGTAATCACTTTTTAGGGGACTTTTTACACAGTGTATGAATGTCGACATTGTTAGAGCTCTGACGACTGTGGGCTATAAGATAAATAGGTTTGATTATGTTTTTCACGTTTCATGCCAGTTGGTACGCTGTTGAAAATGTTTCCGTAACAATCTGAATGGAACTGATATGAGATGAATAGCTTGCTTGTGTAAGTTAGTATGTGGGTGTGTTGGACAGTGGGTAGGTTGGGGTATTGTGTGTAAGTAAGCTAACAGGTGGGTTTGGAAGGTGTGTGTGTGTGTGTGTGTGGTGTGTGTGTGTGTGTGTGTGTGTCTGAGGGAAAGAGAAACTGGTGGGGGGGGGGGGGGGGGGGGGAAGGGGGGGGGGGCTGCTCTGCATTGAAAGAAATGGGCCGTGTTGCTGCCAAATGTATGCAGTGGCCTATCGTTGATACGCCACCGCAAACATTTCAGTAACAGAATGTAATGCGATGCATTGTCGATAATGGCTGTGTTCATATGTGCAAAAAAACATTTCAGCATACGTGCACGGGTTGGTGACTTGTGGTGTGCTTTTAGGTATGCTTCATGTGTGCAATGTAGGCGCTGGTATGCGTATTATATGTGTGAGAGTGTGGCTAGATTGTGTGCCTGTGTGTAGCTAGATTGTGTGCGCGCGCGCGCGCGCGCGTGTGTGTGTGTGTGTAAGTGTGAAAGAGACCCTGTTTCAATCTCTTCTTTTTTTTTGTATGTATGTAATCATTTTTAAGGGGACGTTTTACACATTGCATGAATATGGACATTGTTAGAGCCCTGAGATGACCCCTGAGGACTGTGGGCCATAAGATAGGTTAAGTTTGAGTACTGATTTTGTTTTTACGTTTCTTCCCAGTTGATTGATTATTTTACATTCTAGTAAACATTACCTGTTGCTGTCAAATGTTTGCAATGGCGTATTCATGGTACGCGTTGCAAATGTTTTAGTGACAAATCTGAATGGAATTGATGAAAGAGATATATAGCATGGTTGTGTAAGTTAGTGTGTGGGTGTGTTAGGCAGAGGGTAGGTTGGGTGTGTGAGAGTGTGTGTGTGTGTGTGTGTGTGTGTGCGTGTGTGTGTGTGTGTGTGTGTGTGTGTGTGTGTGTGCAAACAGGCGTGGTTTGGAAATTGTGTGTTTTGCGTGAGCGTGTGTGCGCGTGCGCGCGCGCCTGTGTGTGTGTGTGTGTGTGTGTGTGTGTGTGTGTGTGTGTGTGGTGTGAGAGAGAGAGGGAGAGAAGAGAGAGAGAAGGGGGCAGGGAGTGAGGGGGGCGGTTTGCATGTTAGTGTGTGTGAAATAGATTATATTTAAATCCATCGTTTTGAAGCATTACTGATGCTTTTTGTTTGGGGCGGGAGGGTGGTGGTTACTGTTTTTCAGTACAGGTGTAGTCACTGTTATATCCCTGAGATGACCCCCTGAGGTCTCTGGGACTATAATATAGTTAAAATTGAATAATAAATTTCGACTTTTTATGCCAGTTGATTTACTACTGTGCATTGTCTTATGAAAGGTTGTGTTGCTGCCAAATGTATGCAATGGTATATCATTGATACGCCATTGCAAACATTTCAGGAATAGAACTTTTGTGATGAATTATCGATTTAGCTTTTGTTCACCTTTGCTATGATGCGCGTTATGTAAAGGGGTTGGTGACTCGTGGTGCGCTTGTGCCTGTGCCTACATGTAGCCATTGATTGTATGTCTGTGGTTAGGGGAGTGTGTGTGTGTGTGTGTGTGTGTGTGTGTGTGTGTGTGTGTGTGTGTGTGTGTGTGAATAGAACGTGGGTTTAAACATTCATTTGTTTTTAGCATGCATGGACTGACGTTTTAGAGTTACATTTTTTTGTTTTGTGTTTTATTGTATGATATGGACATTTATTACAGCTTTAGAAATGACCCCTGAGTTATGTACAGCTAAAGACCACAAAAAGTAGAGCAATGAAACGTTTTCGCTTTTTCATGCAAGTTACTGATGAACTCCGTGTTTAAATAAATGGGTCATGTTGCTGTCAAATGTTTGTAAGGGCCTTTTATGTTGCGCCATTTGTATGAGCAGACATTCATTTGGAAGTGTGTGTGTGTGTGTGTGTGTGTGTGTGTGTGTGTGTGTGTGTGTGTGTGAAATAGTTCACATTTCAGATTGTTAAAGGGTATTTACCCGCTGGGCGATTTATGTTCTACAACGTGATTGAATCGTTGAAACGCATTGTAACAAATGGGAAAGATTCACTTTTTTTCTTTTCATAATTTTGTATTTGATATGAACATTGCATTAGCTTTGGTATGAACCTGTGATGCGTCGGTTTTAAAGAAGACAATAATGAAACCTTGGTGCTGTTTAGGGAATGATATTCATTAGAAGTGTGGCTTTGTTAATGTCTGATCTATATTACAATAGAAAGCGCAACGCATCGTGTGTTTACATGTGTGTGTGTGTGTGTGTGTGTGTGTGTGTGTGTGCTCGCGCGGGTATGTCCGATCTGTGTACTACAACATGGTTGAATCGTTAAACGCATTGCAACGAATAGGAATTTAGAATCGTCGAAGACACAAAAGTTATCTTTACAAAAAACGGACGGGAGTATGTGCCTTGTATTTGAAGTATGGATAAGGAAAAATCCTGTACGCAAAACCATCTTGCAAAGCGAGCAGTCATAGCGCTACACCTCCCCAGACAATCGAGAAAATGTCCAGAGATTCATTTTTGTAAGATTCATATCACAGCAACATCGATATCAGTCAAAAAAACATGGTTCCCGGGGATTTTTTTTTTTTATTACGACATGATCAGATCACTATTTCCATCTTTTTCCAGGATATAAAGTATTGCGAGAATCTGTCAGACCTCTGTTACGGTACAGAGGACGCACGTACGCGTCTGTGTGTATGTGCAGGGTGTGTGTGTGTGTGTGTGTGTGTGTGTGTGTGTGTGTGTGATGGAAACTGTCTTGTTGGGTGTCTGCGCACACGTACACACCACACCCAGCACCACCAGCAACATGACAGGAAGCATAGTAACAGCGGCAACAAGCATCATCTGTAACAGCAGAGGCTCAGTTACTTCATCTGTAGACAGGACTGATTGCCATTAACGTGAAGAAAAGTCATTCCTTACACTCGTACCTGAGTCCTCTCTCTCTCTCTCTCTCTCTCTCTCTCTCTCTCTCTCTCTCTCTCTCTTATCCCTATTATCTTCGGATGGAAACTTCATAGACTGTTATACATATATTGTAACACTTTCAAGCTCTCTCCCTCCCCCCCTCCCCCCTCCTGAATGAGACCTGTTGCTGAGGGCAACAAGCTTGTAGGACATGTTTTAAAAAGAGCAACGCGGAGAGGAACTTCTTGTGTCCTCTATCCCATCGTGGGGGTCTATTCAGAGGGCGAGTCAGCACCTTGATTCTGCTGACGGAGGATAATGGGAAGAACAGCAACACAGAGCAAATACAGCCCCGCTGTCATTCCTGCCCTGTTTTGTGAAAGAAACTGAACACGCGATACACTAGTTACCTGTGGAGTTGTAATGAATGAAGACCAATGCGCAAACGCAGAGTGCGCGTATTTTAAAATCAGTTACTTGAGAGGTTATTTTCATACCAGTGCATACTCCAATGACCTACTAACAAGAGCGTTGGATCAGCACATATTGCACATATTCGATTTTCTAACCAGAAGGAATGCGTTTCTTCAAGATGAAATAGTTATTGTAAAAATTACTCATTTTGGCCAAGAAAATGCAAATAGGATCAGTTTTTATTTGTGGAAAAGGCATGCATCGTTTTTATTTGTTATTTTTTGCCGAAATTAATTTTACATATTTAGACAGGACAATTTGCGCCGAAATATTATTTCTGTAGATGTTTCCTTTTTATTCTGACATAACTTCCTAAAAACTGAAAACGATTTTGTGCCAAAACAAGACATCTGTAGATTATATATATTTAGGAAACAAAAATAAGCAGTACATGTGCAGATATACTGTTTTGGTACAAAAAAGTGGCATCTTAACAATGTTAAAATCCAAACTTCACTCATAACTTTCTCAATATTAAAGGTATAAATACAACGAAAGAGAATGACACAAACGAGATTTGTGTTTAAA
>JADBJO010006009.1:71108-81108 GCA_016801955.1 Conus betulinus | reverse complement strand
TAGTTCCTTAAAAAGGTAAATCAGTAATTTTTCTGTAAAACGACATGTTCGGTTTAAGTCTGGTACATGTCAAAGTATTCTGTGTTTTTTAAAAGGCTTTCATGAAATATAGCATTTTTGGTGCATGCTTGATCTTGCAATCACGGAACAATCCTGTTCAATGGTTTCACTTACAATTTTAAGTATTCCAAAGTTTTATTCCCCTGTCCATTGATTTCATGAACCGAGAAGATGTTTAATTGAAATCCAAATTCCTCTATATGAATGTATGTCATATGTGAGAAAATGGGTAATGTGGCTAAATTATTGTTTATTTGCTGTGAATGTGTGACCACAAATTAATTTCTCAAATTGAGATAATAAAGTTTACTTGACTTGACTTGACTTGACCCTCTGTAACGTTCAGCATCTAATGATACGTGAATCAGTCCCCGTTAGAATTCAGACATGCGCATTACAACCTTTTTGCGTGATGGGTTCCCTGAATAATCGCCCTTTGTTCACTTCAACTTTTCTGTCGGGTGCATCTTGATGAACACGTAAAAGAAAGAAGGGAGATAAGCTTTCACACACGATCAAGACAACGGGGAATGACAACCGAAAGAAAAAAAAAAGGCTTGTAGATTTCAGCCTCAAAGAACTGGAGATGCCAGCATCACGTTTGAAACAAACATGCTTTTAGGTGCTGTGCACGTGCGTCGGCATGATCTGATCGCACAATTTACCCGTGCACACAGCCTCTAAACCTATATCGCTTATGTGACCACACAGAACAGAACATCTTTTCTCTTCCTGTGCAGTGACAGCAGAAGAATAAGATGGCAGCATCAGCAGCACTTATGAAGAACGCATATGTATATATTATGTTCGCTCTGTTTGAAAGATTACATTTGCACGTGCACAATTTAGAAAGAAAAGGGGTTAGTTACCGCCCCAGATACACTTGTCAATCTCCTTTGAGAGACAGACAGACAGAGAAGAAGGAGGGAAATATTGGATCAAATGACAGGACCTTTAAGGGATTTGTGGAAGATTGGAGTTAATTAATTCTTTTTTTGAAAAGCAACTTCAAAGACAATGATTAATTTCACACACGTGTATGTAACCTTAGATTAATTACTCAGAGAACAAGATGTTTTGTTTTTATTGTATTCATTTCTTCACCTCACATACAAGCATTCCCATTTAGGGTGGACGCTACCACAAATAGATCATAATCATTTTCTTTGTATCCTTGTTATCCTCGAAAAATAATCTTTCACGCACATATCGATGTTCAGTTTCATGCAGTTGACCGAAAAATGTTGTGTCCATCTTTGTTATTCGGTTTCCTTCTTCATCATCTAATCTCTTCCCTGTTTATGCTTTCTCTCTACATCGTCCTCATCTTGCATCTCTTCCTCGTCCTCCTCCTCCTCCTCCCTCTCGTCCTCGTCCTCGTCCCCCTCCGTCCTCCTCTCAGATTCTTCTTTCTTCTTCTTTTGTTCCATTTTATTTCGTAGCACCTTAATGTTGCATTTACCTATGAATATATGCATATATCTGCAAATGTACGTATGTACGTGTGAATGTATGTATGTATGGACGTACGCACGTATGCTTATGTGTATGTATTTATATGTACAACCACACACACACACACACACACACACACACACACACACACACACAAACACACACACACACACACACGACAGAGAGCTAAAAGTGATATCAGACGATGTGTTGAAGTATATGAAATGTGCGTATTAACTGTGTGGATATTTCTTGAAAATGTGTTGCATGAATAAACATTTCTTATGATATGAGTTGAGATTGGAGATGGCCAGATAGAGGGACACAAATGTGAATGTGAGTCTGTGTGTGAGTGTCAATTTATCCAGAATTAGGCAAGTACGCATCAAACTGAGTGTAGCATAGGAGCAAGAGTACAGTAAGTAATGCTAAGTAATTAACAATCTAATATTAAAAGATAGAACATCAAAGGTAAATGCCCACTGGGCTGTGTAACAAACATTTACAAACTGAGGAAAGAAAAGAGTAGTCATTCAAAATCTTGGACACAGATGACGGACTGGATCCGTCAGATAAACTACAAACGCCCGACTTACGATATAATTCCCTTGCTCTTGGACAATTGATTAACAGATGTCCTACTCCAAGTGTTTCTCCGCACATACATCTAACGTTTTTTACAGAACTTCGTACGAAGGGAATTTAACCGCATTCTGTGTAGTAAACTTCTAATCTCTCTAGACAGAGAAGCAAGGTGATTGTTTGACGAGGCTTTTCGAGTTGATTTTGCCACAAAATTTAACACAACTCTGATAATACTGAGTATCTGAATTCATTATCAAGTTTCTGAAGCTCTCATCCGATGTTTTGTTTAGAAGAATATTGCATTCTGTTAAAAATCAAGGGAATATTAAGGGGAATTGAACCCTCAAACATTTCGCTGCCTTTCTAGCAGCCTGATCGACTCTCTCATTTGCTGAAAATGCCACAGTGAGAGGGGACCCAGCAAAAAAAACTGACGTACCTTTATCGGATAAAAGATGTATAACATGATTTATTTCTGTTATTATCTCCAAACGGATTTTTGAATTTGAAGACCGGATTGCTTCAAGAGCAGATCTAGAATCAGTACATACTAGTACATGACTGACATTCAGATGGAGATAAAGAATATAATTTAAGGACATTAGGATGGCGGCTAGCTCGGCACTAAAAATGGAAAAATTTCTGCCAAGATGGTACATTTTCTCCACGTTTAAGTCAGGTATTACAAAAGCTGCCCCTGTCCTACTGTCTTCTAGCACTGAGCCGTCTGTGAAAATTTTTAGGTGGCTCTTGTACTGATTTTCCAGGTGTAAGCATACGGAAATTTTTAGTATGTTGGGTGAATCTTTTTTTTTGACAAATCTGAATGAATCGTATCAAAGGAGGCCTTCGTTTGTTCCCATCTTGGTACTGGGAAAAGGATGGTTTTAACAGCGATTTCATTTCTATTTATGTTGGAATCTCTGATAAGGTTAGAAGTATACGAGTAGATTGATTTTGTAGATTGTATTCCTCTAGCTCGTTTTCCAAAAAATCTTTTTCAGAATTTAAACAAACTTCTTTGAACAGAAATTTTTCTGTGTAAAAACTCTTCAGAACGAACTTCGACGCAGCTACTTTTCGAACCTCGCTGAGAGGTAGCACTCCAATCTCATTGTATGTTCCTAAGTTGGATGTATGTATGGGAACACCAAGAGCGAGTTTGTGTAAGCCTTGCAAATCAATGCTCTGCAATTTATTTAACAGATGTTGTGGTGCGCTGAAAAATACTTCCTGAGCATAGGTTAACCTAGATCGCACAAGAGCGGTTGCTAGAGGTATTAAAGTCGAAGCATCTTGGCCCCATGGTTGCTTGTTTATAATCTTAAGGAAGTTTAAACTTTTCCGTGCTTTATTTAGTATGTGGTCAATATGCTGGTTCCATGACAGTTTAGAAGTTAAGATTATACCAAGGAATTTGACTGACTGATTTAACATATTTTATTTCAATGCCATCTAAAGTAAAAACTGGGAGCTTTTCTGGGTCATATCCAGAATTGAAAAGTATTATATGTGTTTTTTTTCTAAAGAAAGTGCGAGCCCATTTTCTTGTAAAAATACATTTATTTTATTGAGTTCTCGCTGGTATAAAGCTTTTATGTAGTTCAGCGACCTCGAAGGGGTTATTCGTTTCATGGTTACTCTCATCCAAAGGCATATATCATCAGCAAATTGGGCTAACTCTGTGCCTTCGATAAGCCTTTTGGTAAATCTGCCATTAAAATATTGAATAAGATAGGAGATATTACTGAACCTTGTGGCAGTCCCATTTGCAATGTTCTCGGATTTGAATAAGTATGTTCTATTTTTGTTTGAATTGATCTATTTTCTAAGAATTCTTGAACATAATTATACATGTTACCGTTGATTCCAACAGTTTTTTTAATTTGTATAATAGTCTTCTATGCCATACTTGATCATAAGCTTTTTTTACGTCAAAGAATGTAGCTAGTATGTTCTTTTTCGTCTTGCAAATTGTTGTTTCACTTGAGTTGTAAGTTTGACTAGGTGTTCTACTGTTGATCTGCCAGTTTGAAATCCAGCTTGGTTAATCGGTATGACATCATGCTTCTTACAGTAATAGATAATCTATTTAGTACGATTCGTTCCATTAATTTACAGGTATGGGATGTTAGGGCGATTGGGCGGTAACTGTTTATATCAGTGCGAGGTTTTCCATGTTTATATATAGGAACGATAATGGAATGTTCCATAACGAGTATTTTACCATCATTCCAACATTTTTGAAAAAAATAAATGGAGGAACTGCACAACGTTTGCTGGTAGGTGGCGTAGCATTTCATTCGAAATACCATCAAGGCCGACTGAAGTTTTCTTGCTGCCTAATTTACTAAGACATTCTTGAACTTCTTGTAGTGTTATAGGAGCGTTTAGATAGTGGTTATTCCCAGGGTCTTTACTACTACTTATATAATGCTTATCCTCTTGTTCCCGATATGATCTATTTTTTTCTGTCAAACTATTCATGCTGCTGTTTTTGGCAAACATGTCAACAAAAGCTCAGCTTATCAGAATTTGAAGGGAAATTAGATTTACCGAGTTTAATAGAGTATTGTGGAAGTTTAATTCCATTTTTCATTGTTTTTAATTTTTTCCATACTTTTTGCAAGTCTTTGAAATTAGATACCTCATTTTTGCAAAAAGATGACCAGTATTGTCGCTTTGCCTGTGCTATAATTCTATTCAATTTATTTTTTGCTTTCTTTTTCTCAAGAAGATTTTCAGCGCACTTATTTCGTTTGTATGCTTTTAACTTTAACTTTTTCTCCTTTTTTGCCTCCTCACAAGCTTCATTCCACCAGACATTGCCCAAATGCTTTTTAGAACCATAGATTTTATCCTTGGATTGATTGATTTGCGGCAGACAGCAAAGCGTTTGAAAAGAGATAATATAGCTTGTCAACATCTTGGGTGGTAATGTCATCACAGTTTATTTGAAACGTTCTTAATAATTCTGAAAACGTATTCCAGTTGGCGAGCTTATAGTTAAATTTTGGAACTTTTTTCTCGAGTCTGATCAGTTGGTTCAGATCTTGCGCTTTCAAAATTGATGATTATAGGTATGTGATCGCTGTTCAATGTGTCATCAAGGGTATTCCAATCACATATAGTTGCTAGATCTGGAGAGACTAACGTTAGATCTATAGCGCTTGGTTTGTGTTTAGGATGTCGGGGATGCGCGTTATTCTGCCGTCATTCAACAGATAAGAGATGAGTCCACCAGGTTCTCAATGAATCGGTTATTTGTTACTAATTGGCAGTCATTTTCCCAAAACGGAGAATGAGCATTAAAATCTCCAGTGATTAGAAATTTGTTGTTTTGATCTGTCCGCAAGGTACGAAGCCATTCGGTATTTGTATCATTGGGCCCTTGTGGCAGATAAACTGACACAATCGTTAATGTGTCTGAGCCAACCTGGACTTTAATAGCGCAAGAATGTGACCCTGGAATGTCTGGTGGAACAGGACTAATACACGGCGTGTACTTTACGCCTTCTTCAATATAAATGGCTACATTGACTTTCTCGTTGGTATCCACCTTTTGGATTACTGGAGGATAGTAATAATGACAAAGCTTGGGCAGTTTATCTTTTCGTACATTCAGTGATTGCAAGGCCAACACATTATATTTTTCATGTACGAGATGTTGAACTAACTGGTCATGGCTAGTTGAGATGGATCTACTGTTCCATTGGAACACTTTAAAGCTTTGTCCAAAGACATGGGTCCCCAGAAAGAAAAATAAATGGGACAAAGGATAATCGAAATAAAAGAAAATTACTAAGATCAAAGTGATTGTGTGATAATACTAAATTATACTAAGCTAGTTTTCCACGTGTATTGATTTTATGTATGGTTGAAGGAAAATGTTCGATACAGCTAGTTTTAAGTCATTACAGTGAAACACAAGTGGTGGTTGAACTGTCAAAATGCTGAGTGCTGGAGTTTCACAAAGTGTGTCCAGTGAGTGATTTTTACCAGTCATACAGTGGACTGTACATGTTCATCCACGGTCCGAAGGTGTGTCGCGGATCTGGTGTGAAAGACTGGTAGGCTCTGGGTGGACGGGACGGTGGGTGTCGAGCGACTTTCCGTGGTCTCTGCCAGAAGACGTCCCTGACGTGTCGCCCGATGTTCTTTGCGATGACACTGGCCCCTCTGTAGGTGGGATGGAGGCCGTCCTTGAGGTTCCAAGAGTTGACCAGGAGGTTGGAATGGCTCACGAAGGAGATGTTCTTGTCGTCACTTAATTCTGAACTTAGGAGGGCGTTGAATAATTCTCCCTTGATATTTAATTTGGATTCCCTGACTGGGGCCATTTTGCTGACTATGACTTTCAGGTTAGGGTACTGTTTAGTAATGTTCCGGATACAGTTGGCAAACGACTGGCTACATTCCATGGGAGATCTGCCTTTGACATCGTTCACAGCACAGTGAATAACTACCGCATCCAGTGGTTGTCTTGCTGATCGGTGAGCAGACTCAAAGGAGGGTTGAAGATCTTGGATCATGTTAGCTTTTTTTGACACTGCTCTAAATCCATAGGAGCGACCAAGCCTGTCGTTATTCACTTTGTTTGTCACTGAGTCGTGGAGAAACACAACTTCAGGAAGGTCAGGGTGTGAGATTTCCTTTTCCTTTTCCGGAGATGTTCGATTGCGTACTTTGGCATCAGACGTATTGACGTTGTTTTTGTTCTTTACGTCATAGTTTCTTTTTTTTTCCACATTTTTGTTCTTTTCTTCTATTTTTTTGCCGCCTACCTTTTGTCTTGGGTGCTCAGGTTTTTCTGTCCTAGAGTTGTGCTGAGGGGCGACCTTGGGCAGTGCAGACGGCTGTGGCGATGGTTGTCCACAGCGTACTGCTTCAGCATAGGAGTGTAAGTCAGCGTCTCTGTCTGGGTCCCGACATTGTCTACCTTCATTTGCTTGCTGGAAAAGTAAGTTTCGAGTATATCAGACTGTACCTGAATGGTTAGTTCCAGTTTCGCAACCCGATCACGCAGAGTAGTAATCATTTTATGTAAACTTTCAATGTTGCTGGTAGTTTCTCCTGTTAGGTTGTCAAATCTCTTCGGAGAAAATCCGTATCGAAGCGTTTGACCACCCGCAACCAAACGGTTTTCTCCGACTGGCAGTCTTGATTTATTTTTTTCCAGGCAGTTTGCCTTTTGGTGGGTCACTTTGACTTAGTTTCGCAGCGGAAACTAATGAACTACCTGCCTCAGTCGTCAAATAACTCTCCAAGCTTCGTTAAGTTGCAGACGACATGTTTACTGCCTCGTTGGAAACAACGTTAAAAACAATGCATGCTGGGTGGTAGCAACCCGGATGTTCAAAAACGAAGGTAAAAGCTGCCTATCGTTACATCTCCCCCTCTTTGAGATTTTAATAAAATCATATTTCTGTTTACATGCATTAAAATTAATGGGGAAATATAGAAAACTGTTCATCACTTGTTGTTTGACAGTTTCTGACTTGCTGCTCAATAATTGCTGCGTATTCTCACTTTCTGTTCACAGTCTTTCCTTGTATAAATATTTCACAACAGGGATCAAACATGCAATTAACACTAACTGAAACTATAACAATAACTTTCTTCCTTCTGAAGAATTTCAAGTTGGAAAAGTGTCAATCTTTTAACACGCTGGTTTGAAGGAGAACTATTTGGTTGGGGGGAAAATGTCAATCTTTATAACGCGCTGGTTTCTTGACACGTCGGCCACTACGTGTAGTTGTGACTTCTGTACCATAAGTTGTTTGATGGTTTGCTGGAAACTGGACTGGTCATCGCTGGCGGTTGTCCAGGTGTCGGTGTCGTGGGGCTGGTTGTAGACGTAACAGAGCCTCCACCGTTGCTGTGATGAGAGCTCGTGCCAGGATAATCAGTACATGACGGTTCATCAGTCCTCTGGCTGGGTACAGGGATAGGTTTTGGAGATAGGGTAGTGCTTTCATGAGACTCAATCAATTGTGGAACAGGAGTGACTGTGGAAGGCTGATGTCGGACCACAGGTGTTGGTTGAAAGCTCGTCTCAGTTCTGAGTCGAATGTTCTTGGTGAGCTTCAGATGATGTCGGTTTCGGCGATACTGTCCCATGGAAGTTTTTATCATGTAGGATCTTGGAGCAATCTTTTCTGTAACGACAGCTGGATTCTTCCATCCTTTCTCATGATCAAGTTTCTGTAGTACACAACATCTCCTGGTTGTAGTTCTGGAAGCTGACGAGCACCTTTTCTGTTGTTGAAGTTGCGCTGATTTCGCCTTTTCTGTTTACTGTCTCTCGACTCCACTGATTTTCTATCAGGGTACTGGAACTCGAGATTGAAAGGAAGAGTTGGAAGTGTTGTTCTGATGTTCCTTCCAAAGAGGAGTTCAGCTGGACTTTTTCCTGTAGCAGATGTTGGAGTTGCACGGTAGGTCAGAAGTGCAAGAATTGGATCAGTCTGACTCAGGATTTTCTTTGCTGTCTGCACAGCACGTTCGGCCTCTCCATTTGACTGAGATAATGAGGACTCGACGTGATGTGTTCAAATCCCCATTGAGCTGCAAACTTCTGGAATTCAGCTGACACAAACTGTCTTCCGTTGTCCGTGACAAGGATTTCTGGAATTCCATGATGTGCAAACATGTTTTTCAGTTTTCCAACTACAACTCCTGTGGTGATCTGAGGAAGATGTCCAATTTCAAGGTATCTTGAAAAATAGTCCACCAAGACAATGTAGTTCTGTCCTTTGAAAGTACAGATATCAGCAGCCACCCTTTGAAACGGACGATCTGGTAGAGTCGTCGATATCAGTGGTTCTTTTCTTTGAGCTGCTCTTTGTTCTTCGCAATGTTTGCAGTTCTTCACCAATTGCTGAATGCGTTTATTGATGTTTGGCCACCAAACCGAAGAGTTTGCTCTTTCTCGGCATTTTGTAATGCCTTGATGCCCTTGGTGTATTCTGTCCAAAATGTCGTCTCTCAAAGCTTGTGGGACAACGATGCCACTGCCTCCTATGAGAAGACCTTCATGCTCACTGAGTTCATTTCGCAGAGGAAACAAATCACGAAGACCTTCTTCTACATCACCAAGGTACTTTGGCCATCCTTCTCTTGTGTACTGAAGAGCTTTCTTCATGAGAGGGTCTTTGTCAGTTTCAGCAGCAATTTTCGTCAGACGTCTGTCTGTTGCTTCCCATGAGAGCCTTACAGAGCTGACATGTGCTTCTGTATCTTCAATCAGCTGGCTGACTTCTTTCATGTTTTCTGTGTCTTCTTGGGGACTCCTTGAAAGTGTATCGGCTACGATTAGCGTTTTCCCTGGAGCGTAGACAGCTTCTGCGTTGAACCGCATGAACCGCATCAACATGCGTTGACATCTGATGGGAGTGTCCTGAAGATCTTTCTTGTTCATCAGCGGAACCAGTGGTTTGTGGTCTGTAAGAAGTGTGAATGAAGGCAGACCAACAGGGTTCTCTGGAACTTCTCACAAGCCCAAACTGATGCCAAACACTCTTTTTCGATCTGCGCGTACTTGCGCTCTGTAGCCGTCAGAGATCTTGAACAGTAAGCAACAGGCTTCAGTCCATCTTCATGTTCTTGTTGAAGCACACCACCCAAGCCATATGAACTTGCATCAGCGCTGACCCACTGTTCGTTTGCTGGGGTCATAAAGGCAAGTGTTGGTGTCTTCGTCAAAAGTTGCTTGACTGCTTTGAACGCCTCAATCTGTGGAGTAGCCCATGTCCACTGTCGATCCTTTTTCAGTAGCTCAGTAACTGGTCGCAGGATGGTTGAGAGACTGGGGATGTACCGTCCAAGATAGTTGATCATTCCCAGTGCGCGTCGAAGTTCAGTGATGTTGCTAGGGTCTTGCATGTTCAAGATCGCTGCA
>JADBJO010006009.1:56204-70900 GCA_016801955.1 Conus betulinus | reverse complement strand
CTTTCTGTCTGCTGTGTATCTGTCCGTCTGTCTCTCATACTATCTTCTCTCACTTTCCGTCTCTCTTTGTCTCTATGTCTTCGCCCTGCTTTTGTCTCCTCTGTCTGTCTCACTGTAGAGAGAGGAGAGAGAAACAGTTGACAGAGAGAGAGAGGAGACAACAAGAGAGAGAGAGAGAGGGGAGCGAGGGGGGGGGGGGGGGCACGTATGAGGACACAGGTGGGGTGTTAACATTATTACACCTACACTCACGTCTGCCTGAGGTCGCGGTTCACATAAAAGAACACACACACACCACACACACACACACCACACACACACACATAATATATATATATATATATATATATATATATATATATAAGGATATATATATATATATATATTGTAGAGAGGAGAGAGAGAAGAGATGGCTTACGAGAGAGAGGCCGGAGAGGAGAGAGAGACGAGGAAGTCATGGAACGCCCTGATAGCTCGGTTTCACCTGTGTTTATACAATTGCAGCATTGAAATTCCATCTTTTCCAGGCACGCCTTTTCCGCAGTTCATCATCTGCTTTTTATAGCAGTCCATGACTTCAGACCTCGGAAGGTGGTTGGCCGATTTACCAACCAACCTGCGTAGGCTTCTGGGGTATCTGCTATAGAGTAACTGCGTCAACAGTGGATGCCCGATTTTAGAAGCTGGCTGAAGTGCTCTTCACGTCTTGCGATGATTCTCTCCTTGTCCTTGGATAATGGTGAGAACCATTAGCAGAAAGCAGAGGGGCTGCTCCTCCTTTGAGGGGCCGTAGATAGCGTAGTTGATGGCACTGAAAACAGCATCTGAGAGTTGTCTAATGTCATGCATATAGCTGGCAGGTCATCGGCCTTCCTTTCCCACCAACGGTCCTGAAGAACAATTGGGGTGGTTCTGCCAGTCAGTGTAGACCCTATTCTTATCATCAAGCAGTGTCTGCACGGCCTCATCGTTTTCATCAAACCAGTTTCCGTGAAGCTTCCTCTTTGAGCCTAGTACTGCCTTGGCTGTCTCTGTGACCATGTCTTTGAATTGGTTTCACTTTTCCCTTGGTCCACCAGATAGTGGCCCTGTCGCCTCGAACTTGTCATCAAGGCTGACTTGGAACTCCTGCTGGCATCTGGGTGACAGGAGTCTAGCTGTGTTGAATACCACTCTAATGAGCTTTGGTCGTTTACGGTAGAGAGGGACTATGCGCAAGTTGAACTTAGCTCCACAAGCCGGTGATCCGTCTAACAATCTGCACCACGCATGGCTCGGGTGATGAGTACATCGTTGCTGTAACGTTGGTGGGTGGCGATGAAGTCGAGGAGATGCCATTGTTTAGAACTGGGGTGCATGCACATCGCTTTGCGCTTATCAGCCTGCCTGAACGTTGTGACGGTTATCAGCAGCTCGTACTCTGAACATTTGCTCAGTAGAAGACTGCCATTTCCATCCCTCTTCCCAACTCCGAGCGTACCTATCACTTTTTTTCCATTGGTCATAGTCTGTGCCATGGATTCAAAGAACACACGATCACTGGTCACACACAGCCTACACGCAGGCTCGTTACTGTGACGTGACGCTTGGCAACACCATCCGATCGGTCCCACTAAAACACCAAACCAAAGAATACATTTCAAATCTAAGCCCACTCTCCCCTCTCAACCCCCCCCTTCCCCCCCCCCCCCCCTTTCTTGCTTAGGACGGTGCCGAAAGGCCCCGACTGACACGATCTATGACACAGGAAAAAAATTGCGTCACGGTAAATAGGTGCCACCTTTCATTCTTATCGGCCTCCCCCCCTCTCAACTCTCACGCCCCACGCTGTGCGATACTACGCAGCAATGTCTCACCATCGCCACACCCCCCTCTCCCCCTCTACCCCAAGACACAAAGGCAGGTTGCCGCTCTCTTCACCGCCACCACCACCACCACCCCCCCTCCTCCACCTGAGCCGCGTGAGGCCTTAATTGACACAAAGGCAATCACCCCGCGATCCCCGTGCTCGCAGACACCTACACGTGCACGCGGACACCTACACACATGCGCATAAATTAACTGGTGCTCGCCGACACCTATACGGACGCATAAATTATCCCGTGCCGATTAGGTTCAAACAATTCCCGAGGCGATTGGTGACTAGACTAAATCCCTCCCCCTCTCACCCCTGATAGTTGAATGACATGTTGTCAAAATTTAATTCGTCAAGTGAGAAATTCATATACCAGACACACAGAGGCGCAACTTCACTGACCCCTCAGGACTGCCTGTAGTCAAGAACAGAGGAAGACAAAGAGATGCTTAGGGAAGGCCTAGCACTCCTTGACCTCCAGTCTCTGTCACTGTTCATTCCCAGGAAAAAACTGGGATCCTGGTCACGCTGCACATTGCAGTTGAACCAGAAGCTGGGACTTCACCAAAAGCCAGGGCAACGCCAGACACCATGGCATCACTGTAAACCGGGGCGACTACCAGACAACCAATCTACACCAGTGGGGCAGTCACCAGCCACAGGGGAGATCAACTATTCTCTCCGAAGCAAAGCTAAGTTTGCTTACCACCTGGACTCAAACCCATCAGACCCTTACCCTCACTTTATGATGAAACAGTGAGAACCTGTCTATGAGTACCACTCTGGCTACAATACTGGGTATTAGCAAGCAGGGGGGGGGGGGGGGGGATGTATAATAACCATATACATTCAGTGTAACTTAGACAGAACCCCTGTATGCCAACTTAAGCTTGCTGCACAGAGTGCAAGCAAGTAAAGTAGGAGTGAGGAAGGGCCCCTCATTGTGGTAGTCCAATGAGAACTGAAATACAGTCTATGGAAGTGACATGCCATTTCTTATCTATGTGTAAGTAATAAAAGTTGATGTGTGAAAGTGCACTTAACTTGTGTCAGTTCCCTGTTGTTCAATCGAAATGTTGAATGCTTGAACTTCTCTCTTCAATTCTGTGTATCTCAGAGCTATAAGTACTTTTAATTAAGAGTACAAGCATAAGGAAAATTATCTCAGAGCCATTCTTCCCGTATTTTATCAATACCCGAACAAAAAAAATTTCTTTGATGACTAGTACCAGAAAGTTGCTCCTTCCACCACTAGTGAAGAGAGGGGGTGTAGGTGAAAAGTTAAGATAATTCTCATCGAGAAATTATTCCAAGTCCTTCCCCTAGAGGACCCACCTACCACTCATATCCATCTCGTCACAGTGACTATGAGTTCCAGTGGTTACCTCCACCTGTCACATTCGCCAATTCCCACATCACCGCAGGACTTGTGGCTTGGGAGTTGTGGGGCTGAGTTACACAGACGCTTGTGCGTGAATTTGACTAGTTCCACGACGTCCTCTCAACCATCTAGGAGGAAAACGACATGCCAGCAGACCTCCATGATGCCATTTTTGTGGAACTTTGTGAGAACAAAGGGGGCAAAATCAGGCTGTGGCAACTACAGAGGAACTTCTCTTCTCTCCATTGCCGGAAATACGCTTGCCCGCATCTTCCTCAGCAGGCTAATTAACAACATCTCTGAAGGCAACCTTCCTGACGCCCAGTGTGGTCTCCACCCTGGCTGCTATACCATAGACATGATGATTGTTTTGCAACAAGTCCAGGAGAAATGCATCGAGCAGCAGATGATTTTGTACGCACTGTCAACAGAACAGCTTTGTGGACCATCCTGAGGAAGCTGAGCTGTCCACACAAGTTCACCACCTTGCTAAGACTCTTCCACAACAACATGACTGGACATGTCCTTTCTGATGCTGACTATACAATCTCCTTCAACATATCAGACGGAGCGTAACAGGGCTGTGTCCTCGCTCCTGTGTTGCTCAACTAGTTCTTCATGCAGTGAAAGACCTAGATTTGCTCGCATACATCAAGTGCCACTCAGATGGATCCGTGTTCGACCTCCGTCTTCTTGCTATTCATACCAAGACCCTGGAGAAACTCATCATTGAATCTCTTTTTGCAGATGACTGTGCTCTCAAAGCACACAAAGGAGTAACACCTGCAGGTCAATTTCGATCACTTCGCAAACGCATCCAAGCTGTTCAGACTGACATTTAGTCTGGGAAAAACGGAGGTCCTGGTCAAGCCGCCCCTAACACAACCAAACTGCATCTGACCATGACCATTGATGGGGACCAGCTGAAGTGCATGGAGAGTTTCAAGTATCTGGGCAGCATTATGTTCATTCAACAAAAAGATTATGTCCATGATCCAGAAAGCGAGGCAGGCCCTCGAAAGATTAAGAGTGAAGGTCCTCCAGCAGAAAGACACAAGACTGTCTACAACGCTTGAGATCTGCAAGGCTGTAGTCCCTTCTTCACTACTGTATGGATGTGAAACATGGACCCTGCATCGAAAATCATATCAAGCAGCTAAAACAGTTCCATACGCGATCATTGCGCATAATTACGGGCATTCGCTGGTAGACAAGTCTCAAACTACGAGGCGTTGGACAAAGCTGGCTTGACAAGCATTGAGTCAATGTTGCTGAAGGCCGCATCCCCAGACACCTGATGTATGGTGAGCTCAAGGGAGACTCACACAGACAGGGAAGGTCCAGTTGAGATACAAAGACACCCTTAAGAGCAATATCAGATGGTGCGGCATCCAGCCTCGCGAGCTTGAAACCCTTGCTGCTGACAGATCAGCTTGGAGATTCCTCGCATGCAAAGCAACAGTTGCCATCGAAGAGGACAGAAGATTGCGTCTCGCCGCTGCAAGGGACAGACAACACAGGGCCTCGTTCTCCTCAGTCCTAAACTCAGACCATCGATGTGACACCTGTGGGCGCTGGGGTGCTTCCAGCTTCGGGCGGGAGTCACACGCCCTGTCATCGTCATCGCTTATTACGCAGACCATCGACTTCGTCGCCTCTCGACAACTACTACTGTGTGTGTGTGTGTGTGTGGGTGGGGGGGGGGGGGGTGGGTGTGGGTGCGTTTCTCTTTCTTCTTCTTCTTCTTCTCATCATCATCATCATCATCACATCACTGATATCACCGTTAGTTTTCTTTGTCACTATTATCATCATAATTACTACCATCATTATTATCATCATTATCATCATCATTATCATTCTTGATATTTAAGATTCCTTACCTTTGTTTAGCATTATTGTTATAGTGAAAAACCATATCAGACCGACGAACACCCCTACTCCACGTGCAAGGCAGGACACAGACAGTGGCCACTTGACCCTATCATATATAGGACCGTCTTGATGTGGAGCAACAACTAACATCTAGGCCGCAAGGGCCACTGGCTACCGGAACATCCATCTTAAACTTTCACCGTTATTTCTTTTCATCTCTTACAATTTTGCTCTCTCTCTCTTCTTCATTTTGCTCTCTCTCTCTCTCTCTCTCTCTCTCTCTCTCTCTCTCTCTCTCTCTCTCTCTCTCTCTCTCTCTCTCCCTATGAAAAGTGCATCGACTAAGTTTAGATTTGGTATCTCTGACATAGCCTGCCATCGGTTTAGATATATGGCTTTGAATGAAAATGGACTGATATGCCGGTTATGTTACTTAGACCAAGGCAGATGAAATACATTAAAAAAAAAATTGCTGTCCTGTTCTCCGTAACCTTCGAGTAACATTTATTAAGTCAAAGTATTATTTTGATCCTTGTAGTTTTAGAGTCAGTTTACTATTAACAATACGAAAAATGAGTGTGTTCTCTGTGATCTTGCATACATATAGGAAGCACAAAAGCGACTACGAGCGATGTATTCATAATAGTTTTTGCATAGTATGTGTGTGTAACTGCTTTTTTCCATTTCTTTTTGCGAGAATCCTTCTTCATTCGTGTGTTGCGAGTGTCAGCCCTTCAGTATGGACAATGGCTTAATCTGAATAATTCATCCATTCATTCATTCATTCATTCATCCATTCATTCTCTCTCTGTCTCTGTCTCTGTCTCTCTCTCTGTCTCTCTCTCTCTCTCTCTCTCTCTCTCTCTCTCTCTCCTTTACAGTGTTATAAACAGAACATCGGTGCCACTACTTCCCTGATTGTAAAAGCAGCGATGATGAAAATGCCTGTCAATATGATGCTGTGACGTCTTACTTCCGCCCAGGTTTGAATGTTCAGTAAAATATCAAACTACCAGCCGTCATGCATTTTATTGTAATGATTGGAATCCCCCTACTTTATCCCAGAAGGTCTCATGATATATCAGAAGATCAAACCAAAGAACCCTACTCAGTGTTAGGTGACGCGAAGAATCACATGAGCCACTGTCCACAGTCTCACTTCGCATGCCCAAGTAGTGATCACACTGACGGACCCGATCATGAAGATGAGACTGCCTGTGAGAGTTTTACATGTCCTGGGTACTATCGCTGTCGAGGTTCTGCCGTCTGCGTTCCCCCTTATTACGTGTGCGACTAGTTTGCCCATTGTCCCCAGCATGACGATGAGCTGATGTGTAAACATTCCTGTCCTCAACATGTGCGAGTGCCAGGGACATGCTTTTGTCTGCAGAGATTTTTTTGATGCTACTCTTTACACAGACATGCGTTATCTAGATGCTAGTACCAGTGGAATGATACCTATACATGTGTGGACCAGCCATATGCTAGTCTACCGCAGGCTGCAACATTGCAATGTCACGCCATTCAACATCCTTTCTCTTCCAAACCTGAATATCTTGACCTCTGTCAAAACATTATTCAAACTATCACTGTCAAAAACCTGAATCGACTGAATGAATGTACTACTGTTGTCAGGCAATCCTATTGTCTCTCTATTTGCAGGAATGACCAGAAGAACCTGGACCCTGGCCAGTCAGTCTACACACCCTGACTCTGTCAGACACGTCGGTTTCTTCCCTGAACGCTACAATGTTCACTCCCTTCACAGGCCTCACACAGCTCAATCTGTCTGGTAGTTCTGTGCACACACTGACAGGGAACTTACACACACCACAGCTCCGTGTGCTGGACTTACGCCACTGTGCTGTCTATGAGTTTTTTCTGAAGAATCTGTCAGCTTGGAAACTGTGTATACTGATAACTTCAAGTTATGTTGTGTGCACGCTTTGTCACATAAACATGTTCAACACATTGATGAGAGTATACCTGGCAAACTGGCTGTAATGGACAGTCTGACCAGTGGATAGACAGCTACTGGAGGGAGAGCGGTTGGTGCAGGTTGTGTGGATTTCTCTTCCTGGTGTCCACTCAGTGGCTGTGGTCACCAGCATGACGATAGAGCACTGTGTGAAGTTGTTCTTGGGACGGCGCTACAATCTCCACACAACCCCGGTCACCAACACCATGTTTGCCCTGTCATGGGGAGGGAGTCTTCTCTTTGTGACAGTGTCTGCTCTCTCTGGGTTGGATGGATGAGTTTAAAAACACCAGTCTGTGCATACCTCTGCCCTTAATATTTACCAACCTCATGACACTCCGCCTCCTGTTTACTGTTTTGCTAGTGCTCAGCGTCACCCTAATGTTCCTGACAGCCCTAGGTCAGATCTTCATCTTTGTCACAGCTCAGAAACAAGATATCATTTTTTCCTGACTGACGATAAGCGAACTTTTCACGAAAACACAATGTCTTGCAGATTGACAAGTGTGGCAACGACGGGACGCTGTGCATGGCTTGTGCTGGGGATGTGGGGGAGTGACTGGCCTCACATCAACTCATGGTTCCCAATGAAAATCGTTCCATGATGGTCGTGTCCTCTATGTTCATAAGCTCTGCTTTAAATCCTTACCTCTATCTGTATAGTATCTATATGGAACACCTAAGACATATCCAAAGACAAAGGCTGCTTCAAAGACTGGAATATAAACCACCAACATGACAATGCAAAACACAAAATATTTGACAACACCAATAACAACGACAATAACAGCAACGACAACAATAACATTAGCACCAACATGAAAAAAACAACAACTCTGAACTGGCAACGGGATCGGTTAGAGAAAAACGAAGGAAAAATAAAAGAAAAAAGAAAGAAAGAGGATCTTTTGATGATGAACAGTTCAAGTGGCATTTGTAAGATGAAATGTCATGATGGAGCTAGTAAGAAACAGCCAGAGCGCATTATCAGGGCACATTCAAGAACAATGAGATTGAATTCGATTCACAAAGATGCCAAATAGTTTGAACTCCTTGCTCCATGTGACGAAAAGACTAATCTTAAATTGTGTCATGAGTTTTAGATTCATCAGGGAGGTGACACTGCGTGCGAATTAGTCAATATATACGAGATCACATCTTTTAAGTTTCGAAACCACGCTGCTCACTGTGTACAGATGATGATTATATGCATCAAACACACACACACACACACACACACACACACACACACACACACACACACACACACACACACACACGCACGCACGCGCGCGCACGCACGAATATATGCTCGTGCACATACACATTAAGGACACACAAAACATTGATTTTTTAAAAACCTTATATATAATAATGTTTGATGTTGCCATTATTTTTTAGCATTATTACTATGATGATGATTATGATGATGATTTTTGTTATTAGTATCATCATTATTAATGTTGTTGATGATGATGATGATGATGATGATGATATTATGATGATGATTGTCATCATTATTATTATATCATTATCATCATTATTATTATTACTATTTTTGCTATGATCATAATTACTATTATTATCATTATCATCATCATTATCATTATATTACTATCATTATTACTAATTTTTCATCATCATCGTTCTCATACTCATTATTATTATCATTATTGTTAATATTATTATCATCATCATCATTATCAATATTATCATTATAACCATTATTATTAATGCTGTTCTTCTTGTTGTAGTCGTCACCGTTATTGTTCTTATTATCATTTCTATTACTATCATTATAACTATTGTTATCATCATTATCATCATCGTTATTTTAATGATGATGATTATTATCATTACTCTTATGATGATGATGATGATGATGATGGTGAGGAGTAGTAGTAGTAGTAGTAGTAGTAGTAGTAGTGCCATTAGTATAATTTTTGTGATTAGTATCACCACCATCATTAGTATCAAACTCGTCGTCGTCGTCGTCGTCATCATCATCATCATCTGAATCATCCGAATCATTCTGAGTATCACTTAATCATTATAATTCTTTTCTTTAGCATTCTCGTCCCAGTTAGTATTTATGATCATCATTATTGCTGTTGTTGTTTTTCACCGTAGTCGTTGTCGTCGTCGTCGTCGTCGTTGTTGTTGTTGCTACTGATGAATGATAGCCAATATCACTATTGTCAGTTTTGGGTGAGTGTGACTAAGAGTGCCCACATTCCACACTTACGTCGATACATTTCATTCTCTGACATCTGACAACATATACCAGACTTCCCTCCTATGGACTGAACCTGACATTCACCCTGAGCCATTCCCATTTCAAGGGGTGGAAGGATGGAGATACCAACAATGAAATACAGTTGTGTGCACATGGCGCTGCTGAGAGCAGCATGTTTGGGGAAGTTTGATCCTCCCGTAGTTTTCCACACGTACGAACTTTGTTATTGTACTAGACTTGCTGGTTGAGTTAGATCACACTATTATGCTTAGATATAGCAAGGCGGTGGAAGGTCACACGTTTACAGGAAAGCTCTCCGTTAATGAGGGAAGAAATCTCCTATCTTCACTTGCACGTTCTGAGGGGGTTGCCCAGGTCCTTCTGAACCTGCCCATCAGAGGAGGTCTGAGGACAAGGCTCGTTTTTGACTGTCTGTCTAGGTAAATTATGATCCTGTTATTCAATAAGGTAGTTGAAGGAATTAGAACCCTGTGAAAAAATTTGTGACCTCACTTGTTTTCTTTTTCTTTTTTTTTTGCTTTTTTTTTTTTTTTTTGGGGGGGGGGGGGGTGGGTGGTAAAATTTAACTTCGGTACTTTTACAAAAAAAATCTAGTGTAAAGCATTTCGAAACGCAGAAGGAGGAAGTGCGAAGACCCAAATATGTTTATGCAGAAAATATATGTCGTTTGAACATGTATTTACATATACGAGGTAGCACCGCATTTCGTTATTTGCAAAGGTATTAAGAGAGAGAGAGAGAGAGAGAGAGAGAGAGAGAGAGAGAGAGAGAGAGGGGGGGGTGAGATGGTTCGAACAGGCGTCTTGGTGTGATCAGGGGGGAGTAGAAAATGCATGCCAATCTTTCGTCACCTCCTTTGTGTGTTTGTTTGTCCTGTCCCTCCCTCTAGCATTGACAGTTTTAGTCCAAAGTTTGCTGAAAGTAAAAAAGGCTTTTTTTTTTAATGAAGAAAAGCTGGAAATATTGCCCCAAAGGGAACTTCGTCTCCTTCTGATCTGGTTATAGGAGCATATGAGGATGTGTTTCTGAGTGTATCTGACTTTTTACCCTTACACTTCTCTTACTTCGGGTCCCTGTCTGAACGCTCTAGAGACGTGAAAACCCTCTGTTCTTTTCCGCTCCTCCTCAAAGTCACTTCCAACGTAGGCCTGGCCATACGGTGAGGCGAAGTTTTAGTGACAACCGTACCCTTTTCACTGGGAGCGGAGCACAATCTCGTGGACTCGGACATCCTTTTCTTGTCTTTAGGATTATAACTAAGCCGAGTAGTATGGTTGAAAGGCGTATGCTTGATTGCGTGTATTATTCCACCATTTCTGTTTTTTTTTTGTCACCCCTCTCCCAAACATTCCTTTGATTCAACCTTTCTTGATCGCCCTATATTCAGTTTCTCTCATCCTCGTGTATGCGACCATCCTTCCATTCTCCCCCCTCTTGGGTTTAGTGGGAGACAGTTTGGCAAGGGTGAGGGCATAGTCCAGATATCTGGTCAGGATAGCTACATATAGATTATCTTCCTGAAACATGTCGTTGTCTTTTCCTTTTACTTTCCTGACAGTCCATGTGTTGAAAGGTAAATAAAGAAAGGTGAAGATAAACTTTTGTGTGAAATACTGTTGAACGCCTCCGTGAGTGCAAGTAACAGTCTATAGTGACCCCTCACGAACGTAACAAACTGAAAGTTTTTTTTTTTTTTCTGAGTGCAACTCACCAAAAACAGTTCAAATCTGACAGCGCACAGTCAGCTAAACCTGCCATTGACATGTACATGACGTGAATGCTGTTCACATGCTGTGAACGAGCAGGATGGATGACTCAATAGACGACGTGGGAAATACTTGTGACAGAGAGACAAACTGATTTAAGCACTGCACTTTGATATGTAAAATGCAGTCTGAGTGAACACTCGTCATGTTTCATAGGATGTCTTCCATGGTCTTATCTTGTTAAAACTTAATGAGCGAATGAGATTGGAGATGAGTGTCAAGAAACAGACCACAGCTCTGTCCTTGCCTGTATGACGTCATCTCACCTTCCCTGTTTCCAGTCAAACGGGTTCTTTCTGTTAAAGCACTGTTTTTCGACAAGGCTATACATAACCGGCCAGCCATACAACAGTAAAAGTCACTCTCCATACCTGTAGAACTCTTTCTGGAGCAGGCCTATTGCTAAAGTCAATCAATGAGCTGCAGCTGGCTTTTCACTCATACATACACACACACACGCACGCACGCGCGCGCGCGCGCGTGCGCACGCACACACATGCACAGACGCGCACACGAACGAGCACACGCACATACACACACGCGCACGCGCACGCGCTCCCTCTTCAAAATGTAAGTAAGAACCCAGAGCAATTATTGCGCCTTTAAACATAACAATCATAATTTAGAACCATCTGATCAATCCAGTTGCCTGCAGAGGAATCACATCAGATCAGATATCTGTCTGCAGAAGACACTGGAGGCTGATATACTGTTCCTTGACAATCTGCGGCGGCAAATAACTTTTCATGAAAATGAAAAAAAAAAAAACACCGGCAAAACTCAATGGTACACACATACGAATAAGACATTGACGGTGAACACAGAGAGGCTGCTCTCAAAAAACGAACAAAGAAATTTAACACTCATAGTAAACACACGTGACACTTACACTGAACATAGGAAGGTGACAGTTTAAACACAGTATTGACACTATCAGTTAAAACATTAACACCAACACAGAATTATGGCATTAGTGATAAAAACAGACTGTGACACACATCATGAAAATATTAAATAATTCAATTCAAACAGAAAGGTGAAACTCAAAGTAGGGATGGAAAGCGATACTTGAGTGAACACAAGTGTAACACTAGCACTGAATCCAAAGGGGAGGAGAAAATGATGATGAAGCACACACACACACACACACACACACACACACACACACACACACACACACACACACACACACTGACTGACTGAAACCATTTACTGTCTGATTAACATAGTGTTGTACTGACAACACACACACACACACACACACACACACACACGCGCGCGCGCGCGCGCGCGCACTCACACACGCACGCACGCACGCACGCACGCACGCTCGCACGCACGCACGCGCGCACACACACACACACACACGCACACGCGCGGGCGCGCGAGCGCGCGCGCGCGCCCGCGCGCACACACACACACACACACACACACACACACACACACACACACACACATAACCGAACGCGTGGGCAACGAGGGGGACTGAACAAGGGACAAGGAGGAAAGACTGAACCAAAGGGAAAGGTAGAACGATGGAAAGGGTACTGGAAGAATGCATGGAAACATACATAATCATCTCAATCTCTCATCTTCCATCAAAGTCCATAACCGATGTCGATGTTCATGAGGTCAGTGCTTACTTCTCCTGGACAGAGTTGTGGGTTACCATCGCTCTCTTTGGCCTTGCAGTCGGACTGGACCAGCACTGAAGGGAACCTCACAGGGCAAGCTGTGCAAGAGCGCTGGTTATTGGCTCCACACAATGTTTAAACAGGCAGCAGGATAGAGTGAGGCTGGGAATGAATCAAGCAAAGAAATCTCATGAAGATGGACAGAATCCTCTCTGCTCCAGATATTTAACTTTGTTCCTTCCATACAGGATTTTTGCAAAGTCTAGAGCCATAATTTCGTTTCTGGAGGGAGTCATAAAAGAGCGAAGAAAAAGGGAGGTAAGAATACCAATAGAATGATGACACAGAACTACATCCATTACCTCTTCCCACCCACGGGAGAGTAGCAAGGGAGGGGCGAAGTAGAACACCCACGCATGTAAACTTAGGTACATATGTTTTTCATACTGCCTGGGTAAATCACATTTTGGACTTCTACACTCCTTCCTTGAGGATTAGCTGCAGCTGTCCTCCCACACTGTAGAGAAATGTCCTGCAAACAGGGAATCTTATTTGGGATCCCCACCACCTCAGCAAAGATATTAAGGTGTAGATCAGCCATTGGAGGTTCCTAAAAACGAAGTCCCCATGGATTGAGTTATAGTAGTTACAAACTCGCTGGACCAGCTGCTTCTTTATGCACAGATCTAAAAAAAAAAATTCTTCACACCCCTTCCTTTCCATTCCTTTGCTTGGTCTGGGCTAAAGGTTGGGTCATTCCACAAGGGGAAGTCAGGTAGAAGAGATATGACTCATGAAAAAAAAATGAGGTCATGTGGGCTGGTGTCGAATATTGTGTGGAAGGTGTAAAAGAATATAACATGTGCATACCTATTCCATGTCAAGCAAGGGTCTTCTGTGCCATGTCCAAAACCAAGTGAAAGAGAAATTGAATCGAATGGTCTGGCCATGCAAAATGTGTGCCCACTCTTCCAAGCAGGCGAACAAGAAAAGGATAGTAAATATGAAATGAGGCAGGGAACAGTAAACAATAAACGACAAAAAGTAAGGTAACTCTTGCTCCCACAAGAAAGCATAACTCCAAAGGAATGCTGCTTAAGACACCGTATCGCCTAGCAGACATGACAGCACAGAGCACATAGAACAAAAGAAGGAATCCCTAAAAAGGACGTTCGAAGATTGCCCATAATACCCTGTACCGAACACATCTACGCAGCAAAAAAAGAACTGGAGAAATGGACAAATACAATTAAACTCATATTCAAGACTGGCACAGCCTTTCAAAATTTGAATGTAGTCAGACAAGTACAAAGTTGAACAGAAACAAATACAAATAACCTCGATTTACTTGAAACTTGCGGGCACGCGTAAGCTCGCTTTGCAGAATCAGCTTTCGCCTACCAACACTTAGCTAGCCTGCCTATTACAACGCAGCTCAGCCCCCCTACTTTGCATCATTCTTTCCCTTCGCACCACCAGCTTTTCCCGCCCCACCCCTTTGTCCCCCTGCCTATCAAGAGACACATTCTGCCCTGCATCACCCATTGCCTTCACACCATTGGCCAATACCTCCCAGTCATGTTGACATTCTTGAAGATAGGGCGTACACCATTACCTTCCAACCATGTTGACATCCCTGAAGATATGGCGTACACCATTACCTTACAACCATGTTGACATCCCTGAAGATAGGGTGTACACCATTACCTTACAACCATGTTGACATCCCTGAAGATATGGCGTACAGTGTGTTTTCCTTGACCTCTATAGAACTTATCAACCTCAACCTATCCTACCTATTTCTATCTCCTATAAGCAGGCAATGATTACGTCAAACGCAAGAACACATTATACAACCTAGAGCACGACGCTGATGTACAATGCCATTTCGTGACAACTATCCTATTTCAGACAGCTGTAAATAGTACATCTAGAGCCGTTTTTCAAAAC
>JADBJO010006009.1:20227-52853 GCA_016801955.1 Conus betulinus | reverse complement strand
GCACGTACACACTACGCGGCATACGCTTTCGCTCGCACGCATGTACACACACACACACACACACACACACACACACACACACACACACACACACACACCACCACACACGCACGCACGCACGCACGCACGCACGCACGCGCACATCTCATCAGCCACAATCTGAAATCAACTTACCTTATGTCGTAAATCATTTTGTATACTTTTCCCTACCCATGCAATCAATCATGGCTGTCAGAGTAAAACTGTCGGTGGAACAAGCATGAGCAGGACGCAGATGTGACCTTTCAAGTTCCAGCCTTGTTTTCGCATCAATCCCAGTGTACATTATGCTCTGAGTGTCTGCCCGTTTCAATAGGAGTGTTGTCACCTGCAAGTGTATGCCGGCATACCGCTTTCAGTGGAAGTACACACTTACTTTAGTTTTGGAAATTCTCCTAAAATCAAAAAGCAAAGCAGGATCTTTTAGTGGTGGTGCTGTGATTCAGACGCTCTAAAGGTTCTATAGATTTTCAAGTTAGATTGTATGAACTTGCACACGTTACGTCTTGAAAACAAGAAAAATGAAAACAGCAGCTGTTACTACTACCACTGTGCCTGCCACTGCTTCTACTACTGTGGCTTCCGCTCCCTCTCCTCCTCCTCTCCTCCTCCTCCTCCTACTACTACTATTACCACCACTACTGCTGCTACTACTACTACTATTACTGCTGCTGCTGCTGTAGCTGCTGCTCATGCTGCTGCTGCTACTGCTGCTGCTACTACTACTACTACTATTACTACTACTACTTACTACTACTACTACTACTACTGCTGCTGCTGCTGCTGCTGCTGCTAATACTACTACTATTACTACTACTACTATTACTACTACTACTACTACTACTACTACTGCTGCTGCTGCTTGCTGCTGCTGCTGCTGCTGATGATGATGATGATGAAGAAGATAACAATGCTACAACTACTTTGCGTTTGTGGTGTGTGTGTGTGTGTGTGTGTGTGTGTGTGTGTGTGTGTGTGTGTGTGTGTGTGTGTGTGTGTGTGAATGTGTGTGTGTGTGTTTGTATGTGTGTGTGTGTGTGTGTGTGTGTGTGTGTGTGTGTGTGTGTGTGTGTGTGTGTGTAGCATCAGTTATCGGATCAATGGAGCACCTAAGGCAGTGACGTTTTTGTTTGTTTCTGTTTCTTCTTTTTTTTCTGTGTTTTTCTCCCCTTAGGCCGAAACCCACCTCTTCATTTTTTGGTGCTTCACACTGTCCTCTTTATCTGAAAATAAAAAGGGGAAAAAAACAATTTTCCACTACTTTTTTTTCCTTCTTTTATCTCCGACCAGTCTTTAACACACCATGCATAGTCTGTATATTCTCTTACAAATGGACATATTTTGCTGATTTTAGTGTTTTAGCGGTTGATAGAAAGTGTCTGGGTTTGTTAATGTTCTAATGTGTGGTGGACTGGTACTCTTACAGTGATAATGTGCTGTTTATACAAAGAAAACATCTTAAATGAAGTAAAGAATTAATATGTTTTTTACTTAAGTTTTTCAAATAACAGACCGACAGACAGATAGACAGAAGAAAACAAGAAGAAGAAAGAAGAAGAAGAAGAAGAAGAAGAAGGGAAGAGGATCGGCTTATAGAAGCTTTAGAAATTCAATTCACATCAAACGAACAGAAGTGTGGCGACTGAGGAAAGTAGTCATGATCATAATAAAAGAATGGAATGGACCCTCAAAATACAAACTACTATTTTAACGAGTATTCAACAGAAGCCTTCTTATTGTGCCCCCCTCATCCAAATCCATTTCATGTACTTCTGCATCTTGATATTCATTACATAAATGAAATGAAATCCCCTCATGATGTAGATGTCTTCACTTATCAGGAAACGACTAAACAAACAAACAAACAAACAAACAAACAAATAAAAAAAAATCAACCAACCAACCGAAAAAACCAACCAACCAAACAGGCAAAAATTCGTTCTCTATCACCTCTTAGCTTTTACAAATCAGCGTCTTGACCCTCTCTAGTTTGCTTCAAACCCGCCGGGTCAGTGGTGATGCTATTTTCTTATCTCTGTTCACAATGTTTTCTACCATGGAGTAACCAAGGCTTTTTCTTTGTAAATTCTTCATTGATATTTCCTCTGCTTTCAACACAAGACATCCTCACTTTCTAACAAAGATTGATTCACAAATTGATCAAAAGTTAATTTTGTGACTGTCAGCCTCCAGCTGAACAGAACAGACTGTAAGCATCCAATCTGCTATGCCCTCCACACGTTCTGTCTCCAATTATGCACCTGAGCGTGCAACTACCTGCAGAGGCACGAGCAAAATTCCTATCATCAAATATTCAAATAATTCTGCCATTGAAAATCTCTCCAATCCTGACTCTGTTTTGATGAAATAGTTCAAAGAAAATCATATCAATATGAATACTTTAAAAAACCAAGAAAAAGTACACTTGATGTTTTAGTCTTACTCTCCACCTGTACCATGATATTCATTATTTTGGATAGTTGGATGGTTGAGAAAGTGGACGAGTACAAATATCTTTCTACGACTAGAAACTACTTTTTCAAAGGAAGACTGAAATTATACATAAAAGCAATTTCGGTCAATATTTCTTTTGTTTGTAGAAACAAAAATATTGGTGTTAATCACATGTTTTTACAAACATACCTTTGTTGCATTGAATCATTGTTCATTAATTCCTTATTACGGTGATATGGAAGTGTAGGTGTGCGAACTAAGTGAATTTGAATGATGTTGTGAATGCATGCAGTAAAGGTATGGTCGCAGGACAAGGTGTTACGCAACACTGTATGAAAAACTAGTTGCACGAAAGGTAAGACAAACTGTAAGTGATGATAGCCTTGTTTTTAGCAAAATACTATAAATTTCTACCATCAGAACGCCGCTTTAGGACAATGAGCATTAGAGTGAGGGCAACAAAAACACTTTCCCCCCAAATCAATTCGTATCTTTAAATCCTTCAAACTTGACGCCACGTTTTCCTTGAAGCCCAGCGCGAGTGAGTGAATGAGTGAGCGAGAGTGAATTAATTAGGTTGTCATTGTTTGCTTGTGAGAGAGAGAGAGAGAGAGAGAGAGAGAGAGAGAGAGAGAGAGAGAGAGAGAGACAGAGAGAGGGAGAGAGAGAGAGAAGAGAGAGAGAGAGAGAGAGAGAGAGATTGGGGGGGGGGGGGCGGTGTTACCATGTTATTATTTTATTTGATTTTTCAATTTCGTCATCTATTATTTCATTCTCTATAGTAGTTACTTTAGGAACTGCACGTATTAGAGATATTTTGTAAAGGGGACGGTATTACCATATGTTATTATTTTATTTGATTTTCAATGTCGTCATCTATTATTTCATTCTCTATAGTAGTTATTTTAAGAACTGCACATATTAGAGATAATTTGACAATATGTTAACCTTTTGCGACCTTAAAAAAATCATTTGCGAAATGGATATATGTCATTGGTTTTATACAAAATTGATGGCCTGTGTCATTCGTATTTGTGGTGAGAAGTAGAGTATTTCGAATCCTTCCTTATTTCACAAATGGTATTCTTGAGACCCCAGCCAAATCAAGTTGATCAGAGAGATCGCCTTGATTTCAGAGGAAAAAATAATTGTTCATTTACGACACTTTATGTCTAAAGATATAACTAAAAACTCGTTCCGTTCCTTCTCATGCCCTGTCCCGTGAGGTCATGGGAATTCTCCTTTGGTTAATCTTCCTCAGAAGAGCATTCAAAGTATTTAGAATTATGAATGTTCCTACAATACTGATCAGAGTATCAATAATTATACTACTACTACTACTACTACTATTACTACTACTAATGGTAATAATAATGATGATAATGATAATGATGATAATAGTAAACAAAATGATAGTATGATAATGTACTGCTCACTGCTCGTACAAGAATTACCATGTCATCCCTCTTTTTTTTCTCTGAGCTGCTTCAATTAGTTCACAGAACTGCTGGTATCTGTTTTGATGGCCTGTCATTCGTATTTGTGTGAGAATCGTTGCAAATTGCGCAATGTCTCTTTCCTGAAATAGTAGAGTATTTCGAATCCTTCCTTATTTCACAAATGGTATTCTTGAGACCCCAGCCAAATCAAGTTTGATCAGAGAGATCGCCTTGATTTCAGAAGGAAAAATAATTGTTCAATACGACACTTTATGTCTAAAGATATAACTAAAAACTCGTTCCTTCTCTCATGCCCTGTCCCGTGAGGTCATGGGAATTCTCCTTTGGTTAATCTTCCTCAGAAGAGCATTCAAAGTATTTAGAATTATGAATGGTTTCTACAATACTGATAAGAGTATCAATAATTATACTACTACTACTACTACTACTACTACTACTACTTACTACTAATGGTAATAATAATGATGATAATGATAATGATGATAATAGTAAACAAAATGATAGTATGATAATGTACTGCTCACTGCTCGTACAGAATTACCATGTCATCCCTCTTTTTTTCTCTGAGCTGCTTCAATTAGCTCACAGAACTGCTGGTATCTGTTTTGATGTCTGCTCCCCTCGTATCTCCATACAGTTCTTGAAGTGTCTCATACTGCGGCTGCTAATCGAATGTTACGTACACCGAATTATTGAAGGGAGTTTTAGAGACAGTGTGCTATTTCGGACGTTGGACTCCGACTTTGAATACCTAGTCATTGTTTGTTCGTGTCCAAACTTCCTGTTCATTTAAACCCGAGGTACACACACACACACACACACACACACCACACACACACACACACATAATCATGTCTCTCTCGGGACAGATACTTAAAAAAGCACTAAAAATGCATCTGATGGAAAGTCTGCGCAGCAGTTAAAAGTGATTTACATAAATACGATCCCCTTACCCCTATCTCCTTCTCTTTCTCTGCGCGCTTTGTGTGTGTGTGTGTGTGTGTGTGTGTGTGTTGTGTGTGTGTGTGTGTGATTGAACTTGATGTTTCAGCAATAGTTTTATTATTGTTTTATATTTGATATAAGAGTTATGCATTTGCATGAGAGAAATTGGGTGCTTTTGAAAATGCTGTTTAACTAAGCTTGTGAATATATATGCTGTATTAGTTTCTTTCTTGTTCATGAGGGCAGAAGTAAGAAAATGGGCGGAAAGCTTATTCGTTAACTCTCAATACACACACGCACTGTCACGGATGGTGTACTTGGTGCGTGTGTGTCTGGCTCTCCCAGAAATATGGATGCGTGCTCGCCATTTCCTACCACACAGACCCACTCAACCACACACAGACAGCCAAGCAACACAGCCGCTAATCTGTTCTTATGTTTTCTATGCCGCCTGGGCCATCTAACACATACAAAACATAATCATCAATAAACATGAATAACAGAGCACACCCAAACTATGGGTGTACAAATATATATATATATATATATATATATATATACAATTGTAAACAAAGCATGCTCTTATGTCTTAGATTGAAGAAATAGGGGGAGATAAGCATTCATATCTGCAGTGGTACATAATTCTGCCTAACTAACAGTATGTGCTTGAGTGCGTGAATGGGGAATTATAAATGCTTCTCAAAATGAGCCTTCAGCAAGTTTAAAGTCTCCAAGGAGGAAACAATCTCCAATGGGAAGGAAACTCACTAACATATAACTCCTGGTCAGATACCGGTATTTTGAAACCTGATTGTTTCTCCTCAGTGACCGCGGAAAGTGATAATTTGACTCTTTTGCCTTTTCAGTTTTAAGAAGAATGTTATCCCAGAAAAAGGCTGGTGTGCAATACCATAGTATGTTTGTTGCGTTTTCAAAAAAATCAACCAACGGTGCCACCTAAGAAGCAAAAGAAAATCATGAAAGAGCAAAACAAGCTGCATTTTCTTGCGAAAAGTAGAAATATAAAAAGATCACCTCTTAACCGTTATCTGATCAGGAGTTATATGTTAGTGAGTGATACAGGCTGCACACACACACACACACACACACACACACACACACACACACACACACACACACCACACACACACACACCACACACACACACACACACACACACACACACACACACACACGCACGCACACACACACTTTACTGACTCTCACATACAGATTCACACACTCACGTACACAAAGGCTTGCACACTCACGTCCGTGGACTCTCTAGTTCTAGTGATTTATGTGCTTAGTATATCTTCGATTAGCAGATAGTATGCTTGTTAGCCTATCTAGGGGCTTCCAGGCAACAAACCACAGCACTTTGACCTACTTTCCTCATGAAAGCAATTCAGTAACTAAAGTTGCCTAACATACAGACAATTTCCAAATTGCAATGGACACTGAACCAACCCAACCCAACCCAAGTTTAAACCGTCTTGCAACTCAGACCGGCAATACTGATGTATCAACACAACTGCACGAAGCAGACGGACTTAACACAAGCCGTTCTCAAAGACAGAATGGACCCATGGTGATTTCTGGTTTGACTGCGTGTTTGAAAACCCTGCTGTAAAAGAATTCAGGGTTGAGGGCTCAACCGGTAATTTCTATGCTCAAAGTCGAGGTGGAAAGTATACATGGGAGTGTACATTTGCATTGCAAGTACAACCTTTCCACGTTGTGCGTTTTCAAATGAAAGAATGCACTGGTGATGTGATGATAAAATATTCTGACCATTTCAGCAGCCTCAAAAATAAATTAGATGTACTATGGTGCAATTCTTTTCCTGGACGTTCCACTGTCTGGTTTACTATGACAGATACTGTCGGGGTCAAAGTCTGTAAGAAACCTCCCAGGTGGCGTGCACTGGGGCTAAATGTTACGGTAACAGGGTGTCTGTGTCTGTGTCATTTTCTGCCGTACACCAGTCTAAAAGACAACATTTGGAATTGCAGCTCATTTACTTATCTTCGTTCACAGGTGAGTTATTATTATTTTTTTTTTCATTTCCTTGGGAAGGTTTCTTGATGTAAGTTCTCTCTGTGTCTCTCTGTCCCTCTGTCTCTGTTCCTGTCTGTCTGTCTGTCTGTCTGTCTGTTCTCTCTCTCTCTCTCTCTCTCTCTCTCTCTCTCTCTCTCTCTCTCTCTCTCTCTCTCTCTCTCTCGTTCGTTTTTTACAGAGTGCAAAATTGATTCACGTTTTTATTATTTTTATCTTGAGAGAATATCAGCTCAAAAACGTTTTTAAAGTATGCAATGTAGTTTGAAAATATCAGGGAAAAGTAAATACTGTTTATCATCCCTAAGTGTTAGAATGTCAGCCGTTTTGACCAGAAATCGTTCTGAACCGTTTGCCTGTCCAGTCATTGCAGAACACTTTGTGTCAGTTTCAGTTTCATCAAGGAGACGTCACAGCGTGCAGACTATTCCATATAAGCTACACCACATCCGCTAAGACGCGAGACTACACTGCGCACGAGTAAAAGCTGACGAAACGTCTTTTAACACTTCATTAAAACAATCTAAAACACACTCTGTGTCATTTAAAAGGAACAAAATATTTTGATATTAGCACTTAATACTGAAAACATTACATAGGGATCAGTACCTCTTTGTCCTTCCTTAATGCAATACTCTCTTTATTTCATTTTTTTTTCTCTCTTTTTTCCCCTTTTTTTGTACCCACGTTGTTCACTTTGAGTCCCCATCCACAGTTACAGCCCGGTCCGACCGCCGCAGTCCCGGCACCGGCAATCCACAGGGAGCAGTCAATGTCAAGAGGCAGCTCACCGGAGGAGACACCGCACTGCTGCCGGGTCACTTCGATGGTGTTCAGCGTTGCCTGTTCTGATCCAACATACACATACACCACCCACTAGGCCCCCTACTGACGACAATTTTGCTTAGTCGCGGAGCCAGCGTGATTAAGTTCTCACTCTGGAGGGCACCACCACGCCCGCCCGACGACAGCCCCCATGAACTTGTCTGTTCCGGCAACCCGACGAAATCAAAACCAGGCCATAGACGCTGAGAGGACATCGAAAGTGAGGTCACCTTCTAAGCGAGGCATGAAGGGCCACAGAATTTAAGACCTTTTTATGCTGAACGATGAGAATGAGGATGAGTACAATGATACTATGTATTTCCATTCCGGTCTGAGATTACATGACAGAGTTGCTTTCATGATAATTATATGTCCTAGCGTCATCCAGGCTCGAGAGATACAGACGCTTGCGGTGTTGGTCAGAAAAATTGAGCAACACTGTCAGGGACGCGAATGCAATATTCCTTGCGTAAGAAATTAAACTTTAATTGTGGATAAACTTTTGAAATGCACTCCATAGCCAGCATCTATGAGAAACGAGAATTGTTGTCGTGCAGGTTATTGCCAGACACCAGGACTGGATGGACCCATCTCATATCCAATGATGCTGGAAAGTTGCGTTACGCTGACCAGACCACCTGCACACATTATCTTCCTAAGTCGTATCACATGGCCTCGCGTGCACACTTTTTATGTAACTATATTTCTCGGTCAGTGTGACTCCAGGAACACTTTTCTTCACAAGTCTCGACTCAGGTTCCCCCCTGTATTTGTGTTCCCTGACAACTTTGGAGATGGAACAACCAAAGAATCCCATATGTCTTTGTTCTTTTCAACTGGTTATCAGAGTTTGGTTCGTACACAACTTAAGTTTCGCTTCTCCTTCTTCAAAGAAAACTTGAAACCTTATCGGATACCAGGATTGGGTATGTGGAACTGTTCACTGTCTTTGTGGCCATATCTGTTTGAGCACTTTCCTTGTGATCTGAGACCTCAGTGTGCAGAAAAGGAGGATGAGGCCCATTGTCCCTATACATCCAGTAAATGCAGAGCAGAAAAGGCAAAACGAACACAAGTCTCGGTATGTGAGAGGCGCTAGGCGTGAGTATGCGTGTGATTTAAATTGATGAACTGTGCAGAGAAGATCTAAACAAGTTTCTGTTGAAAATATCCAAATGCCTGTGTTATACATAGACCACGTTTAAAACACTGGATTCAAACACACAAATTTGAAAGGTTCACAGATTAGTGCTGGACATACACAGAGTAGCGCAGGCATACACATATAGAAAGAATAATCATACATGATATGCCTTAAATTTCCAGATATAAAAATGGAGTAAACATAACACGTTTTGCCAGATAACATGCACAACATTAAAAACACAGACTTGCATTTAAAAATGGAGGGGGACATGAGATGTAATCTTTTATCTGTAAACACTCAGATGAGATCATCAGGAATAACAAATGAGAGCTGTTTCTCTCCTTGAAAATTTCATTAGGCTTACTGCTGGATTCAGGCAACTAAAGGTCAAAAGCACGTCCATGTCAGAAAAAAACAACAACAAAAAACCTCTCGAAGATCGAGATCCTTCCACATATATAATAACTGTCCTTCCCAAAACAAACACGTACACGCTCACAGGCACACACACACACACACACACACACACACACACACACACACACACACACACACCACACACACACACACACACACACACACACACACACACACACACACACACACCGTTTTTTGTAAATTGTGTCTGGCAAACTTGAATATTGATATTACGCTCTCTCTCTCTCTCTCTCTCTCTCTCTCTCTCTCTCTCTCTCTCTCTCTCTCTCTCTCTCTCTCTCCTTCAAGATCCTGTCCAAGACAAGCATATGTGAACTTATGAATGCTTTATACAAAACAGATCTGAAAAAAATCGCCCTTGCATGATTGCTGTTCTATTATTTTTAATCGTTGCTTCTCTTTGTGTATTCCATCCTTTGTGATATATGTGTTACATGTTTATTGTTCAACAGTAGTTTCTGTACTTTTCTTCAGTTGTTCTTCATTCTTCATGTGCATTAATATTATTCACTACCGATGCTTCGTTGATATATGGTGTGTTATAGAACAAAGTCTTTTTCTGCCTTTTTAAAATTAACTTCTGATATTTTTCCTTTCCCATCAGTCAGCAAATGATGGTTGATGTTGTAGCTACCATAATTTATATATACAGTATTTTTTTTTCTATGAAGAAAGATGTCTTACATCCAGGCGCGCACGAGTTTTGTTGTACTGTCTACATGAGGAGAACTGAATTGTTTGCTTTTATTCCGTGCAATCACATATCTTTCTTTCTAAGAGACATTGATGGATGATGGCGATGGACATTGTTGATGAGTGATATCTAGTCTGTCTTAATAGAAGATGCAGATGTGAAGTCTTGACGTGGGATGTTCTAGGTGCCGTTGATGGGCGATACCGACAGAAGATGTCAGTGGATTGGTGCATTTTTGTTGTTAGTCATTTTTGGAAATTTGGTGTAAAGGTGGGGGGGGGGGGGGGGGGGGGGGGGGGGGGGGGGGGTATTATGTAGTGTTAGTAGGTGCTGTTCACGGGTCAGGTTGCTGGATGAGACGGTGTCGATGATGTGAAACTGCACACGTTTTGATAGTGCAGCTAGGAAACGTTCTTCATTAGCTCATTTCAGAAGGGTTTCCTTCACGATCTCCTGCTTTTCCCCGATTCTCTGCACCCGCCGTGCTGCTCGCCACCTCCTGAGTCACTAGAATGACCCTGAACCGCTTCAGATTTTGTTCCACGTGGGGAAAAACACTGCACCACGACCTCTATCCTTTATTTCACACAACCATATACACACATGCGCGCTAGCACCAGAGCATATACACATTAGCGGAGCGTAATAAAAACATGAGTAGTTTTCCCGGTCATTTGTGAACGTATTCATGTGCTCATGACACACACACACACACACACACACACACACACACACACGAGCTAGCGTGTTTGTTTTTCCTTTAGCATTTAAGACAGTGCTTGTTTTTTTTTTTTCTTTCTTTCTTTCTTTCTTTCTTTTTTTTTTTTTTTAAAATGGGGGGGGGGGGGGGGCTCTTTTCTGGCAACCTAAGTTAGAAGGCATAATTGTCAGTTCATACTTCTTATGCCTTGGGGAAAGACACTGTTTCTTGTTTTGATTTTTTTCCCGTTTGTCATGCCTGTAATGCTCGGTTCTGTCAAGCTTGTGAGACTCGAGAGTATTATTTCTATCTTGTCTCCCTTATTTTAAGGGGAAGGTGTTTTCTTCTTTAGTATGATGCTTCTTCCTTTGCTATTCTGCAAATTATCTTTGATGCTATTTTGCTTTTCTTTTGTTTGTTCTTTTCTTTTCTTTTGCTCTTTCTCTGTTTTTTTCTTTCTTTTTTACTTGTTTTTTGCGCTTGTAGCTCATATGCGATGGTCAACCGAGGATTCATATTTTGTAATGATTGAACTTGACTTGTTTGGCTTTTTGTTCGTCATGCATTTTTTGTCTATATTTGCATCTTTTAAGTTAGAATAGCACTTTCACCAGCCCGCCATGGTGATGTGCTCAGCGTTACGGAATCCCGGCCGGGAGGTCTTGGGTTCGATTCTCATCAGAGCCATGTGGGAATTTTTTCTGCCTCAACCGGCTCCTACCTAGAGTTAAATTTGCTACGTGCTCAGCTGGAAAAAACTGGGACCAGAAAGTCGAGTTTAGTCCACTTAATGGATGCGTTTTTGAGTGTTGCAGAAGTTTCCTGACCAACACTGCAGATTTCGGGAAAGATAATGAAAGCAAGCGTACAGTACAGCCCTGTCGTATAGTCTCAGACCGGAATGAAAATCCGTAGCATCATCTTCATCATTCTCATTCCCATCGATCACCACACACAAAATGCCTCAAATTCTGTAGCCCTTTACGCCCTGCTCTCATGGTGACCTGAGTTTTTATTCCTATCCACGTCTGTGACCTTGGTTTTATTTCGATGGGTGGCCGGTATCGGTGAGTCCATGGGGGCTATTGTTGGACGAACGTGGTGGCGCCCTCGTGAGGGAGAGCTCACTCACGCCGGTTCCGCGACTAAGTAATCATTGTCGTCAGTAGGGGGCTTAGTAGGTGGTGTCATGTGTATGTTGGATCACAACAGGCGCCACTGAACACCACCGAAGTGACTAGGCAGCAGTGCAGTGCAGTGTTTCCTACGGAGGACTGCCTCTTGGCGAATTGACATTGACTGCTCCCAGTGGATTGCCGGTGCCAGGGATTCGGCGGGCCGGGCCGGACTATGGATGTCGATGTCGCTCGCGAAATGACACTTGTCGCTTTCAGAAAATGCAATGAACCAGAAAGGGAAAGTTGTGTTGCATCGATAGCGGTGAAACGTGTTCATTTATAATGAATAGCATCAACATATCATCATTAAACTGCCAGTAATTAGGAAGTTCCCAAAAAAGGATGTGTTTTTTACCTTTTCATACAAAAACAGTTGTCACATTTTTTTCTCACAAGAAGCACATTTTGGTAATTATACCAACAGGTTCGAGCGGAATAGGGATTTGAATGTATATTCTCTTCAAACAATTTTGGTCGAGGGGACTGGCAATAACTTTGATTTCAAATGACTAACACTGTGGGGGACAGCAAAGGTAACTTTGTAATCCTTGTTTTGAAGAAAGTCAATAAAGGCATAGTCCTGGAGAATATTCATGGACCCAACAGAGAAGATCCCACATTTTTTTAGAAAAAAAAGTGAAGAAACAGGTGTTTTCTAACATAATGATTGGTGGAGACTCGAATGAATCCCGCTATAGATTACTGTAATTATAAAGCTGAACATAATATAAAAGCGCGTGAAACAATCTATGGTATGATGGATGAACTAAACCTAGTCCACATATGGAGAGAAATCCATCTAGAATGATATATACGTGGAGAAGATGAACGCCCTTTCAAGAGAGTCATATGATTGATTTGTGTGTGTGTGTGTGTGTGTGTGTGTGTGTGTGTGTGTGTGTGTGTGTGTGTGTCTGTGTGTGTGTGTGTGTGTGTGTGTGTGTGTGTGTGTGTGTGTGTGTGTGTGTGTGTGATCTGAAACTCTCACTGCGAATATTGAAAATGCAGATATTCTTTTGGGCTGTAGGATTAATCATTTGCTGATTAACATCAATTTGGAACTGATTACAGAAGAAAAAAAGAAAAAAAGAAAACGTTTTAGAAATTTAACACATAACTATTCTGAGACGAAAAATATGTTGATTTGGTAAAAGAGAAAACAAAGACAATGTTAAAGGACAACAGGCAGCTTCACCATATGCAAGACATACCTTAAGTAAGATACTCGGCAATGAAATCCAGCTCACAATCAGGGACATGCTGTTTGCAAACTTTTGATAACGGAAATAAGGGCAAAAAAACCCTGTATCTTTCAATATATGAAATAACAAAGAACAAACAGACACTATATAAAAACTTGCAAGACAAATATAGGAGCGAGAGAAGAAAATAATCAGGAATAACGATAGGGGACTTGAACAAAAGAAAGAAGAACTTTTAAAACTGCGAAGAAAGAAAATAGAAGGACTCATCCTAAGATCCAACAAGGTGGGCGGCACAGGGTTAAAAAGTAACCAAGTACTTTGATAATATGGAGTAAAAACATTTTGTGTGTAAACAAAATGCTAAAACTTGAAACAGACAATGTGAAGATCTGACGCCATGTTGGAAGCCGCAAGACTACATTACAGAAGCCTTTGTAAAGACCGAACTGTAAGGAAGATTGATATCAGCAAATATGTTCGAAACGTACCACGATTGAATGGATTAGAATCAAAAGAATTGAACGGATAACTGCTAGAGAAGAAGCTACAGAAGCCTTAACGATAAGAGCCCTTGGACTGATGGAATTACAGGTAACTTTTATTTCATTTTTTATAGAAATAAATCAGAAACTTTGTTATTAGATCCTTTGAAAGAGGGTTTCTTAAGAGGAGAAAAAGAGGAGGCTTACAGTTAGAGAGATGGCACGAGAGCTCGACTACCAAAAGGCGATCACGCGAGATAATTTACGAATAATTGAGACCAATATCTTTGCTAAATGTTGCTTATAAAAACATAAACCACATGCATAGCAAACTAATATTCAGATCATCAATGAGCATCAAGCGGGATTCGTTTGGGGCAGATACATAGCAAACTATGTGAGAATTTTGTTTGTTGTAGTGCGTTACTTAGAAATGAAAGCTCTTGCAGGCGTGTTGGTATCAGCAGACTTCAAAAAAGCTTTCGATACAATAGACTGAGAATACATGAAAAAAGTCATGAAAGCATTAGGGTTTAAAGACTATTTGTGTGGCTGGGTCTCAGCATTATACAAAAAAGACCATATATTATGGTGAATGCAAACGTTTCTCAGATCATTGAAATACAAAGAGGCTGTCGTCAGGGTGATTAAATTTCACCATATTTATCTATTTTGTGTTCAGAAGTACTAGCCTGCAGGGCAATTTCACGAAGATAGTAACATGTAAACCATTCATGTAGCAGACACAGAGTTTGAAATTACCAGTCTGCAGACGACACATCGTTTAAAATGAAGGAGTTAAAAATATCAATTTGAAGAAATTTCTGGACTAAAACTAAACTTCGAAAAAGCTACCAATTCAAAAAGAAAATGATATGATATCTCCCCAAGTTTGAAATTCTTGGCATATGGTTTTCATATGATTTCTCAAAATGACTGAACTTAAGACAAAAAATAGACTAATCGAGGTTAAGAACCATTTAAAATTTGGTGAGAGTGGATATGCACAGTCCTGGGCAGGATTGCAGTATGAAAATCACTCATAATTTCTAAGCTTATATACCTGTAGATACAATCTTGCAAACAAAGAAATAAATACATTATAAAGTATGTGTTACAAGTTTGTGCGGAATATGAAAAGAGATCAATTGAAAATAATATAATCAATCAGTCTCTCTCTCTCTCTCTCTCTCTCTCTCTCTCTCTCTCTCTCTCTCTCTCTCTCTCTCTCTCTCTGCGCATCAGTGTCTGTTCGCGCACGCGCGTATGTGTGTGCGTGCGTGCGTGTGTGTGTGTGTGTGTGTGTGTGTGTGTGTGTGTGTGTGTGTGTGTGTGTGTGTGTGTGTGTGTGAAAATACTTTTTACTTGAATGTTCCATAACAAAAGCGTATTTTCAATGTCTTCATGATAAAATTTTGTCTAAAAATCTACCTTTAACATTGCATAGTGTGTTTTTGTCCCAACCCAGAAAATGGGTGGAATCTAGCCAATTTGGCTGTAAATCTGATCAAGTCTCATCCACTTGGCAGATATTTCTAACGGATTTTTCTTTTTTGTTGTTTTTCTTTTTGGTTTAGTGGTCTGATGTACACGTAGAGCAAAGAATTTGTTACATGACATTGCTGTCCGACTCTCACGTGTACTAGGTCGCATTATTCCATTTACGAAACTTTGGCATAGGCTGTGCGCGCGCTAGAGAGAGAGAGAGAGAGAGAGAGAGAGAGAGAGAGAGAGAGAGAGAGAGAGAGAGAGAGAGAGAGAGTTTGGCATGTTTATAGGTGAGTGCATGTTCTGTCTTTTATGTGGATACGTTTTTGAGTGTGTGCAGGGGAGGGGGGGGGGGGGCGTGTGTGTGTGTGTGTGTGTGTGTGTGTGTGTGTGTGTGTGTGTGTGTGTGTGTGTGTGTGTGTGTGTGTGTGTGAGAGAGAGAGAGAGAGAGAGAGAGAGAGAGAGAGAGAGAGAGAGAGAGAGAGTTTGTCAATGAGTGAATATATGTGCGTGCTCGCATACACGTGAGTAGGGATGGGGGGGAGCGTCATTTGTGCGTGTGAGTGTGTGTGTGTGTGTGTGTGTGTGTGTGTGTGTGTGTGTGTGTGTGTGTGTGTGTGTAAAACCATCTCCTTTGTGTGTCTGTGGTCAAAACCTTAATGTATCTCATTTTTTACTTGAATGTTCCATAACAAAAGCGTATTTTCAATGTCTTCATGATAAAATTTTGTCTAAAAAAAAATACCTTTAACATTGCATAGTGTGTTTTTGTCCCAACCCAGAAAATGGGTGGAATCTAGCCAATTTGGCTGTAAATCTGATCAAGTCTCATCCACTTGGCAGATATTTTCTAACGGATTTCTTTTTTGTTGTTTCTTTTTTGGTTTAGTGGTCTGATGTACACGTAGAGCAAAGAATTTGTTACATGACATAGCTGTCCGACTCTCACGTGTACTAGGTCGCATTATTCCATTTACGAAACTTTGGCATAGGCTGTGCGCGCTCAATGAGTGAATATATGTGCGTGCTCGCATACACGTGAGTAGGGAAAACGGGGGAGCGTGATTTGTGTGTGTGTGTGTGTGTGTGTGTGTGTGTGTGTGTGTGTGTGTGTGTGTGTGTGTGTTTTGTTTTTTTTTTTGTTTTTTTTTTTTTTTTTTTTTTTTTTTTTTTTTTTTTTTTTATTGTGTTCCTCTGAGAGAGAGAGAGAGAGAGAGAGAGAGAGAGAGAGAGAGAGAGAGAGAGAGAGAGAGAGATTGAGAGAGAGAGAGAGATTTTTGATTCTCTGTACAGTTAAAATGTAATTTGGTTTATTGTTACAATTTCTGATTTTATTATTCCACGTACAAATGTTAAAATGTTTCCCTGCTAATTTTTTCCTTTATGTTTTTTTATGTCTTTCAGATGTTATTTGTATTATTTCCGTTTTTACAGCTTTCTGATTGAAGGGAAACGAAAAGAAGGTTTGAGTTGGGCAGAGGAGGACTAGGGAATAAGAAGTAGAGGAAATTAGGTCAATGAGAAGATTAAAGAAAAGAAATGAAGATGGAAGAACAGAGAAAGAATCATTTCTGAAACCCCTCTAAATTCTCGTTTTAATTCGTTCATGCATTCACACAGATACACGCACACGATTGCAAACCGCGCACCAAAGCATACAAGCATATTTCCTTTTTCCCCGTCAAATTTCACTGTGTGTGTTGTTCTGTCCCTTTTCTTCTTTGGCAGATAGATGCAGGAGGGAGATGCTATCTCTTCAACGATAGAAAAGGTCGGGGAGTCTCCTACTGGGAAGCTTTTGAAGAATGCGATGAAAGTGGAGCATTTCTGGCCAGTCTGGCAACCGTCCAAGAGATGAAGGCCTTTGAGGAAGTGATGAATATAGTTATTCCAGTTCCGTGTGGATCGGTTTAATGTCAACTGAGTCAACACAGTACGATCATGATTCATCACCTTTTAACATAAGGTTACTTCTTGTATATTTCTTAGTTCCTGTGTCTCTACTTACTCAATGTTTATTAGGCAGACCCGAAACGTTTCAAATATGTTTGAGTAAGCTTAACAGTCGAGTTGACTTTGATGAAGAGAAAAGCGGGGACAGAGGAGGTGGGATGAGAAGTCGGGGCGGGGAGAGGGGGAAAGGAACATTTGGTTTATCCATTGACGAAAAACATATTGTTTGAAAATGCATAAGTCCCTCTAACAAAGACCAAACTAACTATAATATGCTATGCCATCTACACACACACACACACACACACACACACACACACACACACACACACACACACACACACAGATAGATAGATAGATAGATAGATAGATAGATAGATAGATAGATAGATAGATAGATAGATAGATAGAGACAGAGATAGAGACAGAGACAGAGACAGAGATAGATAGATATCACACAAGACGATTTCTACATACACACTCACATGCAAAGTCAATCATGCGCCCCACACGCACACACATATAACTCGTTTCTTTTAATAAAACTACAACAAAACGACGACAAGACGGAACTCATGTTCGTGACAAAAACCGCCTAACCATCCTTCTCTGCCTTCAACTGTCACTACCAATGACTGTACTGTCTCTGTCTCCCACTCTCTGTCCGCAGTTTAGGGGTCATTCTTGACCAGCCCCTCTCCTTTAAGAAACAGGTTTCAAATATTTGCAAAATTGCTTATTTAGAACTAAGAAGAATCAGCTCCGTACGTCACCTTCTCTCTAGAGATGCTGCAAAAAAACTATTTTGTGCATTTGTATTATCTAGAATAGATTACCGCAACTCACTTTTGGTCGGTCTACCAAAATACCTGATAGAAAGATTACAGTGAATCCCAAATCATCCAGCCTGAGTCGTCTGTAGAGCAGGAAAATATGATCACACATTTCGCCTCTACTTCATTCTCTCCACTGGCTATCTGTCTCAAACCGTATTTCGTACAAAATCTCGAACTCTCGCTTTCTCTGCTCTCTTTGAAAATGGACCTTCTTATCTCTCAGATCTCCTTAAAATCTACACCCCCTGTCGACAAATACGCTCCTGTGCTGACGACCGCCTTCTACGAATGACTCGCTTCAGGACTACTACTGGTGAAGGATCTTTCTCTTTTCAAGCTCCAGCGACGTGGAACAGACTGCCAGACTCTCTCAGACATTCAGATCTCTATCTCTTCTTTCAAGTCTAAACTTAAAACCTATCCATTTTCTCATAATTAGTCAATGCTGTGGGGGGGGGGGGGGGGGGGGGGATATACAACCCAACTTATAGCCATCTGGGCCTTTTCAAATGTAGTGTATGTGTATGTTCTCTATTACATGTATTTGTATGATTGAACATTATAGAATTTAGCTTTTGTAGTGATAATTGAAAAATAAGTGAATGTCATAATCGTAGGATTAGGATTTGTTAGTTATTGTAGTAATAGTATTTGTAGTTGGGTGTAAGGTGTTCTATTGTATATGAGAAAGGTGAATGTAGTATGATTTTGTAAAGCGCTTAGAGAAATTCGATTGATTAATTAAGCGGTATATAAGAAACCATTATTATTTTCATTATTATAGCATGACAAACGCTGTTTCTATGTGTGCTTTTATTATTATATCATCACAGTAAAACTAAGATGAAGTTTATAAGTGACATATCAGGACTGTTTTTTATTTATTTATTTATTTTATAATTTTAATTGCATACCATTATTTGTTTGCAGGTAAGTATCATTTTTTCCTCTAAATCAGAATATAACTGCGATTGATATCAACTTTAAGTATCCATTTTTTCAATTCTACATATAACTTTGCTGGGAAAAAAAAACTATGACTATTTCAACTTGGAAGAAAATATGAACAGTCAAACGTATAATCGTATAATGAATAGCTCTTTAAAATAATGCGGGGGTAAAAATGCAACTCATGCCCAGTTTTACTAATGACATTGTTCATTTACTAAATGAGACTTTATTTACGAAACAAAGAGAAAGCAGAATGGTATTGCCGACATTTACCTTTACAACTTGGATACGATTGACATAACCTCTAAAGATATTCCCTCATCTATTCCTTGTAGCATCTTCTTGATACATACCTTTAATAAACATTATCGCCTCCCCTTTATAACGCTCTCAGCTGGTGTTGGTCAGAGAGAGAGAGAGAGAGAGAGAGAGAGAGAGAGAGAGAGAGAGAGAGAGAGAGAGATTTACTTCCAACATCTGCTTGCAGTGTGTTGTTGGTTTCCACATTTCAGTCCCCTCAACATTTTATTACAGGTACAAAAATACTTTAAGCTGGTGGAGTGGTGGTGCAGTGGTTTTCTTTCTAACTACGAGATACATTAAGCAGAAACGCAAAACAGATGAATATGGTTATTGGTCTGTTAACGGAGGCTATTATGTACAGAGCCGGCCTAATGTGAAAGGTGTGGAAGCTATTTTGTGTCAATTCTTGGATGATCACCAAATCAACACATCCGTCACGCTTCCTGTCGCCAGCAGCACGACTTTATCAAGTGTTCGTTTTGAAATCTGTCCCTTGCAGCATCTGACTCACAAACTACTGCCTGTGATGTGAAAAAGTCGATGCAGGGTACTAGAAAACACTAAGGCATGGTACAGGGCAGGTTGCAGTGTGTCCCAAGAGTTTTCGCAACCCTACTTTTATTGTGACCTATCTGGGGGATTTATACCGTACAGTTTGGTGTGTGATTTTCGAAAGGATTGTTCAGGTGGACGTGACGAAGACTTTTGTTACCGGCGTACGTGCGACTTGAAGATGATAGACTGTGGACAGGGACAGGTTTCGTGTTTGCACATTTCTAAGAAACTCCAGATGTTAATGTCATACATTCCCCCAAATACCTGCATCAGACCCTTTGTCTTAATGATGCTTATAACACTAAATATTCCGGATTTTTTCTCCTGTCACCCTCTATGCCCTCTCAGGACTTGAAAGCATCTTACAGATACAAAAGATAATGTAAACGTGATAGAGAGCATCTGAATTTATATCATGGTAACATCTTCATCAGTTTGTCTTTATATTCATATTTATTGCACTTTAACCTTACCACGAATTTCTCGTCACATGTTTCAACTTCTCTGATGTAAACAGAATGCATAGGCAGAACGTAGTTTGTCACTATTGTGGATAATGTTCAAGCCATGTGTCAGGAATTGTGCCCAAGAATTGGTGGTTTCGTATTCTTGTTTGTTAGGAAGAGTGTGTTGACAGGAAGCATGGGTCGCTTGCACAAAGTATTGAAAAATCAGGGAAGGATATTTTCATATTGTGCCTGTACTCAACTGTCCAGCAAAACCGTGCAGCATATATGCATGCTGAGCGGTACACAGAGAGCACAAGGACATTTGCTACCTGTAAGATGTGCCGTTGAAGAAGAGAGAGAAAAAGACTGGTTGATGATGCTGCAGAGACAGCGATGTTCCTGAGAAACGTATGCCTAGTTTTAATCAAAGACACAGGAGGTATCTACTGAAATTGTGACTTGAAGGTCACAGCAGACCTATAGTAATAATACCATCAGATTAGCATGCAGAAGAAGATGAAAAGTGAAAGAAAGAAGATGAATACTCTTTAGACCTCTAGCAGACGGAAAATCACGTGAAGGTTCCGTGTTAAAAAAAAAAAAAGTACCGTCATGGCAACTTCCGTCCACGTCATACTAGGAATTTTCCTATCAATATCTCTAGATCAGGGTTTACTAGTTAACACCAATAAGAAACTTTGACGTGTCTGATATGAATATCCATGAGTAAAAGAATCCAATGAGATGGGCCAGTGGTCAGTCTGGTCAGTTACTTATACCACCTCATGCAGATTTCACACCAGTTCAACAACGCTGAGGAGAACCACAGCTTGGCCCCTGAGGTATCAAAAGAAAGCATGTAGCAAAAGATAAACAGTCATTTCTTTACCACTAATATAGAAACAAATTCTTCATCTGATGGCAGACAAGGAAATGGTGGTGCCAGTGGGTCAGAAGATTCGCTGGATGAGGACGAAGGTCAAATCGGCTGTCTAGAGGAGTGGTGATGATGTCGACGTCGATATTGCCAGAAGAGTACGAGGTGACGTGAGCAGAGAGGACGGAGCAGAGCTGGAGGCATAGTATGGCGACTGACCTGGATTTCAAAGTGGGAGAAGGTCGGTCAAGCGATCAGAGCTGAGAGGAGGGTAGTGCTACTGCAAAGGTAATGGAAGTGTCGTCTGCTTACTACCGGCGTTGAGCCAAGTGGTCATCCTTTGCATGGCCATCTTGGCTCATCCCAAGATGGGGAAAAAAAAAAAAAAGGGGGGGGGGGGGGGGGGGGGCAGCAGAGGGACATCCGGAGTCATGAACCGGGTGTGGCCCAACCCCCCTAGAGTGTCAGGAGATAAGGGCCGAAACACTCGCTTGAAGGGGGCTTCTCTTCTGAGGACTCTCTGCTGCCACGCTCTCCACGAGTTTCTTTCTACTGATGCATGGGTAAACCATTGACTTCCGGGAATAGGCCGGAGGACGTCCGGGGGAGAGGACACTGGGAAAGACCAACCAAGGGCTCTGTGGGCTGGCTCCCCACTTTGCCTTCAACATGTGGCTACTAGAAACAAAAGGAAAAATGCTCCCAGGATTCACCGAAAGGGGGGAGAGAATGATGAATCCATCGGTGCTCAACCAATCACGACTGCAAATCCCAAACGGACTACGAACATGGACCAAATGGAATATCCATGTGTCTGTGGAAAAGCGTTTCGCTACCACCCGTGGCATGAAGATCCACAGAACAAAGATGGGATGTGTGAAGACTCATCTGAATGAGCAGCAGCGCACTGCATCAGCAGATAAGACGTCGGAAGACCAAGGCCAGGATTTAAACCACAGTGCCAAGGACATCCACGCTGTTGGTTCGGATGAGGAATTTGCACAGGCCCTCGATGCCAGGCGCCTGAAACTCAACCTGCCACGAGCAAACGAGACTGAAGATTGGGAGAAACTGGATGCAAAAATCGTCCAAAGACTCGACACTGATAGGGAAAAGCACCTGGAACACAAACTAGCCACATATGGGGACATTGTGTATGCCACATGTAGAGACGCCTATGGAGCAAAACTACCCAAAGAGAAAAAACACCTCCAAAGAAATCCCAGACGCCAAGAAGAGATGGACAAGATCAGGGTCCAAAAGAAAAACCTCAAGAAGCAAATGAAGACTGCTCTGCCAGCTGAAAAAACAAGGCTTGGAAAAACTCTGGGAAGACCTGAAAGCAAAACACAGCGCCCTCAGCAAAAGCGGAAATCTGCGAGGAAGAGGAAAAAAAAAAAAGAAGAAGACACAAGAGCGTTTCTTCAGAGACCCCTTCCAGTTTGCCAGAACTCTGTTATTCGAGCAGCCAAAATCTGGGACCCTAAGTGTGGACAAAGGAGTTCTTGAGCAGCATCTGAGGAAAAAAATACTCTGACTCACAGAGCAAAGCACCACTCGACATTCAAGGTCTGGTGTGGCCAACCAACCCTGAGGAACAGTTCAATGACAAGCCTCCAACGTTGGCGGAAATCAAGAAGGTGGTCGACAAAGCCAGAGCCAAATCATCACCAGGGCCAAACGGAATACCTTACCAGCTGTACTGTACAAGAAATGTCCCAAGGTGCTGGAGTGGCTCCACAGGCTGCTGCGATCAGCTTGGAGAAATCAGAAGATCAGCGGCCAGTGGATGACGGCAGATGGTGTGTACATCCCCAAAGAGCAAAACTCAAGTGACATCAGCCAGTTCAGGCCAATATCACTACTGAACGTCGAAGGGAAAATCTTCTTTCTCTGTCATGGCAGCAAGGCTGACCAAGTACCTCATGGAAAACAAGTACTTGGATGTGTCAGTCCAGAAAGGTGGCATCCAGGCGTGGCTGGCTGCTGTGTAGAACACACGCCACAATGATCTGGGACGCAATCCAAAGAGCAAAAAAACAGAAAAGAGAGACCTGGACGTAGTGTGGCTCGACCTGGCAAACGCATATGGATCTGTACCCCATAGAGATGATACAGTTGGCTCTTGAGATGTACCATGTGCCAAAGAACATCCGCGACATGCTCAAGAAGTACTTCAATGGCTTCTCAATGCGGTTCTCTACCAAGGAGTACACAACAGATTGGATCAACTTGGAAGTGGGCATTGCAATGGGCTGTGCCATTTTCCCAATACTGTTCGTGTTGGCAATGGAAGTCATCTTGAAAGCAGCAACAAGCAACGCAAGACAACAGACCTTGGCGATGGATACAAGATGCCCCCTCTCAAGGCCTTCATGGATGACACTACAGTGATTTCATCCAGAGAAGACGAGACACGTCACGTGCTGGAGAGGCTGGACGACATAGTTGCCTCATCCAGAATGAAGTTCAAGCCAAAGAAATCACGGAGTCTCTCACTGAGGAAAGGAAAAGTGGCCGAATCTGTGGTCTTCAGTGTTGCCAACCAGGACATTCCAACAGTAACAGAAGAGCCAGTCAAGAGCCTTGGAAGATGGTATGATGATACGCTGAAAGACACACGAAGAGCAAAGAAAACCAAACAGATGTCGGAAGAAGGCTTGGAGACCATTGACCAGTGTGGGCTCCCTGGCAAATACAAGGTCTGGGTGTCTGCAGTTCATGCTGATACCAAAGCTCCTATGGCCTCTGATGATATACGACATCTGCACCAGCATAGTGGAGGGCAATGGAATCCAAAATCAACAAGTTCACAAGGAAATGGCTTGGTGTCCCACCCTGTCTGACTGACATAGCGCTATACTGTCGCCAAGCAAAGCTGAAACTACCACTGAAATCCATCCTGGAGGAATATAAAGCAGGGAAGATCAGACTTCAAAGCATGCTGGAGGACTCAGGAGACAAGGTGGTTGAAGCAATCAAGCCCCAGCTGAAGACAGGCAGAAAATGGAAAGTTCAAGAGGCGATGGATTCTGCAAAAGAAAGTCTCAAGATCAGAGAGAAAATAACAGACACACACACAGACCACACAGACAAGACAAGGACTGGGGGTGACCAAAAACTGAATGGTGGTCAAAGGCCAAAGGAAAAGCCAAAAGAGACATGATGATTCAGGAGATGAGAAAAGAAAAGAAGAAGACCAAAAAGACTCCAAAAAGCAGTCCAGCAGAGCCAGCAAGGGCAATGGACAACGTGGTGGGAGAATGCACTCCAAAGAAGTCTCACTTGGAATGACATTTGGCACATGGCCCCTCTCAGGATCAGCTTCATTCTCAGATCTGCATATGACCTTGCCTTCAAATGCAAACCTGGTGAAGGGGGGAAAAAAACAGACGATCCTTCATGCCCCCTTTGCCATGAAAAACAAACAGTGGAGCATGTCCTAAGCTCATGTAAAGTAGCCCTGGGCTCAAGGAAGGTACACATGGAGGCACAACCAAGTGCTCAAAGAGATTGTACAAGTAGTCTGGGCTAGTACCAACACCACAAAAGGGAAAATCAGGACTCCCAAAAGCACCCGCAACATTCTTCACGGCAGGAGGGCAGCGAATCATGGCAAGAAACAACAGTGCCACTCGGAACATGCAGGCAGAGAGTCTGCTGGACGGGGCAGATGACTGGGAGTGCACAGCAGACCTCCCAGAATGGAATAGTCACCCAGAGATTATCAGCAAGAGTGGCATGAGACCAGACATAGTAGTCCACTCTCAGTCAACCAAGCAGCTGATCATGATCGAGCTCACGGTGCCATATGAGAACAGAATGGAGGCAGCTCAGATCTACAAGACTGAAAAGTATGCTGATCTGGCAAACAGCCTGAGGAGAGAAGGCTATCAGGTCAAAGTCCTCACTGCAGAAATTGGAGCTAGGGGGTTTGTGGGAACGTCTGCATACAGCCTCATGAAACAGCTCTCAGTTGCAGGGAGGGAAAAAACCAAAGCCCTGAAAGCAATGGCAGAAGTAGGAACAAAAGTGAACTTCATAAGGCTTAACTTACCTACAAATATCAGGTGTCCCTGTGGCTCAGTGGTTAGTGCGCGAGTCATTAAATGGAAATGAGCATGTCCAGAAGGGCATGGGTTCGAATCCCAGTCATGGCTCATCCCAAGATGGGGAAAAAAAAAAAAAAAGGGGGGGGGGGGGGGGGCAGCAGAGGGACATCCGGATGGATGGGTGTGGGCGCGGCGTGGTGGTGGTGTGGAACTATGTATGAGTGCATATGATTTCACTCTGTGTGGTGTGTGTATGTGGTGTGTGTGTGTGTGTGTGGTGTGTGTGCGCGCGCGCGCACATGCAATGAAATGGTTTTTTAGTAGATACTTGAGACAAGAGTAAGTGACCAGTAGTAATCATGCATGTGCGGATCTACTCTCATCTCTCTCTCTCTCTCTCTCTCTCTGAAGAGAGAGAGACAGAGACAGACAGAGACCATACAGAGAGAGAGAGAGACAGAGAGAGAGAGTAGAGAGAAATGAGAGACAGAGAGGAGAGAGAGAGGAACAGTGTGAGTGTGGAGAGTGTTAGAATGGTTTGAGAGGAGATACTTGAACAAGATTGAGGAGATGTAGTATGGGAGGATGGTTTGCAAGAGGGACTGAGGTGTGTGTGGTGGGTGTTTGTGGGTGTGAGGAGAGAGAGAGAAGGAGAGAAGAGGGAGAGAGAGAGTGAGAGTGGGTGAGTGTGTGGTCAGATGTGTAATATGTGTACATTGTGTGTGGGTTGTGTGGTGTGTGTTGTGTGTTGTAACATGACCGAGGGGACCAGTGCCAGAGGTTGAGGGTCTGAAATGACAGGGGAGAGGATTTAGAGGAGAGAGGTTTTTAAGAAGCGGAGGAACACCACCCAGACCCAACCCCTGAGTTCACTGTTGATGTCACAGATATGTTATCTGTCTCTTGTCGACACAATAGAGTTTGCTCGCAGTGAGACTGGAAGCGACCGGGCGCACTGAGCTGTCCAGATTTTGTGAGAGACCTGTTTGTTGGTTGACAGGGAAAGAGACAAGAGAAGGAACTACCTCTGTAAGTGGCATGTGTCCTTCAGCTCCATCTCTTCTCTGGAGTACATGCTGGTTTCCATTTTGGAGAGAGACCAACAAGCAATGGGCGAGTGATTAACAGTGTGTGATTGAAATACTTTTGTCAGAGATACTTGAAACAAGATGTGTGATGGTAGTAATGGGCTGTGTTGCACAGCTCTGTGTGTGTGAGTGTGTGTGTGTGTGTGTGTGTGGTGTGTGTGTGTGAGAGACGAGAGAGCAGGGAGGGGGAGGGGAGGGAGAGATTGAGTGAGTGGGTGAGTGTAGGTGGGGGGGGGTGTAAGGTTGTGTGTGGGAGGTGGTGTGTGTGGTGTGGGTGGTGTGGGGGGTGAACATGGCAAGGGGACCAGGGGGGGGAGGAGCTGGGGGGGGGGCTGTTGCACAGAGGGGGAGGAGGGAGAGGTGTTGTTTAAGCCAACCCCTTGTGCACCTAACAACACCCAGCCACACATCCCTGAGTTCACTGGTGAACCTGGCCTGGAGATTCTACCAGATGGTAGCTGTCTCTTGTCGACAGAAGAGATTTGCTCGCAGTGAGGACTGGAAAGCAAACAGAGCGTCCTGAAATGTCCAGATTTTAAAGCCTGTTGTTGTTGACAGGCGAAAGGGACATCAGGAAGGAAACTACCTCTGTAAGTGGGCAGTGTCCTTCAGCTCCATCTCTGTGTGTACAGGCTGGTTTCCATTTTTGCACCACACCAAGCAAAGCAATTAGTTAGACTGCTTCCCTGAACATACAATTCTGTGTGTATATTTTGTTTGAGATTTTAGTGTTTGTGTTGTGTGCTATACTTTTGTCACTTTTTTCGGGGGGGGGGGGGGGGGGGGGGGGGGGGGGGGGGGGGGGGGGGGGGGCAGTAACTCAGAAATGTCACTCTGAAATCCAGATGAACTTAGTGGAACTGTGGACAAAATACTGGTGAATGTGAACATTTTGAATATTTCTATGTGTACACAAGCAAAGGGAACGCAATTTCCTTTTGAATTTGTTTTCTTACACTAATTAAAAGTTTTGTTCCACACTGACATAACAGTGTTACAAAATTATGTACAGAAGTTGAACGCAAAGCTGATACACCCATTTACTGGACATAAACTTTGTTGTAGTTTTCTTGGATGCGTGTGCAGTTGTTACCTAAAGATAGAACATGTAATTTCCGTTCAGTATAGTTTTATGCACTTTTGTTCAGTAGTTCTTGAGCTAGAATTTTTTGTTAATTAACACCCTGCATGACTAAAAACGCTATGGCAAACAGTCTTATAGATCTGAAAAAAGGGTCAGGCAGCGAATGATTAAATACAGTTTTCTTGTTTTTTTTTTATTTCTGGAACTTTTTCCTAGAATAGAAAAGGGACTATAGCTTTTTTTTGAGAGGGGTAGAGGCACATTTGGTGGTTGTTTCCTAAGTCAGTGAAAGACTGCAGAGCCTGGAATGGGAAAGAATGGTTTTAGGTCTGTGCGGATCAGGAAACTTCGTTTACAGAAACGATTATGTTTGTGTGTGTGGCGCTATTAGTGTGAACTTTAGTAATTATGTTTTCAGTCTATGAGAACCTGTTGATGTAATTTGAAAAGATGTTTAATCTGATTTTTATGAAACAAAGTGGAAAGAATTTGTATGTAATCAGTGTAAAAGGTTTAGTCATTAATTAAAAGGAGGAACTCTCTTTTGTTTTTGAGACTGATTGTTTGTTGACGTTGCATGAGCGCAAGTTTGACACTGGCGACTCCTGCAGCTTAAACATCAACGGACGACTATGACCATCGGACTTGCAAGAGGGTAGTCCCCAATGAGAAAAAGGTACTTAGAAGACAGACAGAGAGAGAGAGAGAGAGAGAGATGAGAGAGAGAGAGAGAGAGAGAGAGAGAGAGAGAGAGAGAATAAATGAGTAATGTTGCAGGTTGAGAACAATTCCTCAGTCAATGCAATAAGGGTTTGATGAAGATTTAATATGAATTTCACATCCTTGACTAGCAGCATATAGTGACTATCATGTTATTCTTGAAACGATACTATTCATATTGCCTGCTCAGATACTCGTAGTCTGCTGATTTGTGCTGATAAATAAGACATGTCTGATTGTGCTGGTGATCCATTAGGATTCAATGGGGAGATAAACCACAGTCTATATAATTCTGTGGTATTCTCCCCACTAAGGGTCAAGAACAGAATCCAATGGCATCATAAAGCAGCCAGAGAAGGACAGAAAGAAAACAAGAAGAAAGCGCTGCAAGTCAACATGTTGCTGAAAAACTAAACCATTATCTTGAGAGTATTAAATGTAGGGGGAAATATTTGACCTTTTACATCAGAATGTATTTAATGATACAAGGAAGGTCAAAAAGTATTAACAACCAGAGCCATCAGTTCTATTGTTTGTTTACCCAGCTTGTCAGTAATATAACTGCAGACAGCAGCTCAGATGTGTGCAGAACATCTCTTACTTGGATCTCCTAAGAGATGTTCTCTTTCACTGGCTGACCAACAATTTGCTGAAACACACTGATATTGTCCTAACTAAAGGAAGATAAACCGATTGTTCCAGTGTACTGATCGTTCCCTGTATACTGACTTTGTGAACAACAATCAATATGGCAGTTAAACCAAGCCTCCCATGCAAACACAGCGAAGGTTCCCCCAGGTCAAGAGACAAACCTGCTTAGTGTTTCCTCACTCCTGACAGAAATGCGCAAGTACAGCATGATGAGGGTCCGAACTGCCATGCTGCTTTACCCAACCCACCAATCATCCCCCCTCTCACAATACTGATGCTGCCTCCATCTCTTTGAGAATTATGTTAAAATTTCACCTCCACCTTCTCTCTGACTATTGTGAAAGGAATAACTTTCGGGTAGAAGTCATCAAAGAATTTTTTTATTATCCTGGGACTGTTAAAATACTCAACAGTGGCTCCAGGATAGGTTTCCTTAGGCTTGCACTCTTAAAAGTATTTGTAGCTCCAAGAGACAGAATTAGAGAGAAGTTCAAGCATTCAACACTGAATGAACAACAAAGAACCGACACAGGTTAAGTGCACATTCACATGTCAACTTTATTTGCTTACACACGGGTAAGTAGTTAAAGTTAGTTTACAATAGACATGTCAATTTGTTTCACACTTCAACACATCAGCTTCACTTGCCTACACGCAGGAAAGTAGTTGAATTTAGTCACAATGGACTGGTCTGTCCTATAGGCTGATTTTTGGTTCTCCTTGTTTCATCATTAGGTGAGGGAAAGTATTGAATGAGTTGAGTTGAATTGAAGTTCACATGGAATAACAGGACTTAACTAAAGTTGGAGAGGATAGTTGATCTCTCTCTTGTGGCTGGCGACTGATCTTGCTGTGTAGACCTTTTGCTGTAGTGCTGGACTCTGGTGTGTCTTTACAACCTGTCTTTCCCAGGGTATGTGGCATAGCCCATGGTATGTAGCATAGCCACAGTATGTAGCATAGCCATGGTATGTAGCGTAGCCACAGTCCCAGGTCTGTGATAAGAAAACCTGGTCTGTAGTTAAGTGGCTGAAAGTCTGGCTTGTCGAGTTCACACATTTGCCCTCTATACCTTGCAGACAAGAACTCAGCCACCACAGGATTACTCTAGTGTAGAGTTTCTACTATAATTATCACTCTTCACTTTCGTTTAGGGGTTGAGTGGAGTTTACAAAAGGGTAGAAGGCAGTAATACAATGCTAAACAATTTCAGTCAATTGACTCTTCAATGTTCCTATGAATTAAATTACATTAACTTGGAATACACAAGTAGCCCAAGTACACATGTGGTTTAGACTTAAAGTCATACACTACAAAGCATTCCAACAGTCATCAGTATTTATAAATTAACTTAGCAGGTTTCATTTAGTATAGGCATATTGTTTTTTTTCTCATCAAAGGTTATCACTCAGTTATTATCTTGACAGATAGAATTGCAATTTGGCAAAAGTCAAATTGTACAGAAAGAATAGTAGTCAATTTGTTAACAAAGAATCTTAACCACATGGTGATAGTTTTTACTACATGGTGGCAAGCAAACTACTACAAGAGAATACTCATTCATCATTTTGGAAAATGTCACCAAGTATTGGCAAAAAGTTACACTGATAAACCACATGGCTTACATACAATCAGTATGCAGATTCAAAATGTAGAAACATAGTTTCAGTTCACATTTCTAGGATAATCAGTGGTACATTAGACCAGACATTCAGATCAGAGGGAGATAACCATGCCCTCTCACTTGATTACCCCTGTGGTCTTCCTTGATACACTATTTTGATCTACAGTGGTCTTGAGGACATGTGAGGGTGTGACACTATGTGTCTTCTATTTGTATGCTGAACTGTCAAATCAGGTTGTGATTTGGCTGACAGGATGTCTCTTAAGACATTGAAAGGGAGAGGGGGAGAGTTTTGTTCTTCCCACCACTCACCAGGGAAGGGGTAACATTTCAGGTAAGACAGAAGAACAAATGCTTATTCACAAAGTGTGGCAGAAGAACACAAGCTAAGAAGCCAAGCGCTGATTAATGCATTTTGTCACACCAGCCTCACATGGGACTGTCAGGTGTGAATGGGGGATATGGAGGGAGGGAAAGTAAGAGAGAGAGAGAGGAGTGAGAGAGGGAGGGTTTCTCTGTAGTGTGCCAACTATCAGTCAATCACAGGGGAAGTAGATATGAGCGATGTGTGTGAGAGAGAGAGAGAGAGAGAGAGAGAGAGAGAGAGAGAGAGAGAGAGAGAGAGAGAGGAAGAGAGAGAGGGGGGGGGGGTGGCAAAAACGGTGATGTCTTCACGACATGACGTAAACTTTCCTTGTAACATATGGTGTTAAGCTGGGTGGCCCACCTTTCTTTAACATGGTTGAGAGTGAGTGAGGGGGGGGGGGGGGGGGGGGGGGGAGAGAGAGAGAGAGAGAGAGAGAGAGAGAGAGAGAGAAGGAGGGGAGGGGCAGACAGGCAATGTTGTTTACAAAGGGATGCAAATTTCTTTTAGAATTCAGCGTGGTGGAAAAGGGGTTGTGGGGAAAAGAGGGAGGAGGGGGCAGAAATAGCATAGAATTTAAATCTATTCTGCTGTTTGTGTTTGTACAGTTTGTGCAAGAGGATGACTGTCTGGGACCGATCGGCTGGAATTGTCAAGTGACATTGACTAGATAACTTGCAGCAGCATAAAACAAAATGCAGTTCATCTTCTTTTCCATCACTGCAAAATGGGCAAGTCAAAACCATTCCAGTATATTTGCCGTTACAATACTGGTGTGTGTGCAATGTCTGAAATTTCCTGTCAAAATTTGGTTATAATAAACTTCAAGTGTTTTCCTTGATCCATTTGCACATAAAGTTTGACATCGTGTGCTATATAAAATGTCTGAAACGTGGTAAATATGTCGCTATTTTTTATGTGAGCATTCTATTCTTGCCACCTGCATGTGATCAATCTTTCTTTAAATTCAAACAGAAATAATCTACCATTTTGCCCTCCTTGGTTCATCCAAACAAGACCAAATCGAAATTGATATAATTGAAAATGGATTTTTGACACCTAGTTTCTTTTCATCTCTTGTTTCTCAACAAAACAAAACAATAAAATTGAAGGAACAAACACACGATGCAAATTCTTTATCATGTAATTTAGGAAGTAAACCATTCACATTCCAGTGAAGAAAAGACAAACATTTAGAATTGTTATATACAACGGAGCAATCTGGGTCAAGACAGCCGGTGAACATGGAAGAAGCCTCGCCCCTGCTGTCATGTAATATGTCACACATGGTGTCTGAAGCCAAGCCATTCAACACATGCTCAGTGTTAATATGCACATGTTCACATTGTTCGCTGGCTAAACCGCTGGCACAACACACCTGGTCACTTGTCTCATGATCAGCACGTGCAAGTTCACTGCTGAGTCTGCTACACTGTGACAGCAAAAACCGGTGCACACTGAAAGTTTGTTCCCTCTACTGAGTGACCATGAATATCTCTGGGCCAGCCAACATCCTATCTTATTTCTATTAGCCTGTCACCAGAATCAACAGCGTATTTCTTTCTGATTATCACGAGGTGTCAAATACCATAGTGGTCCATTTACCCTCGCCATGAGCTCTTTTTAAATGCAGTGACAACATCCTCCTAACTTCTCTCACTTGACTAGAAAAGTCCTCAGTGATGAAAATCCGACTTCCCCGGAGCTTATCCTTAACTTTCAGCACATCCAATTTCTGCTTATAAAAGACGCATCTAGCGATCATGGGGGAGTCGGACTTAAGAGTTTATTTGGTGAACCCTGTAGATTTTCTATGTCACGAGACAGATCTAGCTTGTCAGTGAGAAGATCTTTTTCACAGTACCTTCACACTAAGTGGTTGTCTCGTTGTCCTTCAGGTCTTCAATCTTCTTGCCAAGATTATCGTTCTTTCTCTGCAGATCTTCGTTCTGTTGGCGGAGTTTTGACAACCTCCTCCTCAGGCCCCCTCACCTCATTCTCATGTC
>JADBJO010006009.1:0-15000 GCA_016801955.1 Conus betulinus | reverse complement strand
TTATAGCTAAAGTGCATTGCGGTGGTAAACTGACAGATTCATCAACTGTATAGCTAGGGTTAGGCAAGGTTATGCTCGCAGTTTAGTTTTTTTTTTCCTCTTCATCAATGAGATAGCAATTGGATGTTCAACACCAATCTACAAGAGCTGGGAGGAAAAACGGCACTATTCATCTCAAGGGCTGGACTGACCGTGTTGACCAAGGCGTTTGCAAAGAGGAAGCAGAAGAAGAGAGAGAGAGAATATAAGAAGAGGGTCTAATGTCCACGACTTAGCAGATGTCTGACCTACGCATTAGACCAATGCGCTGGTCAGACCTTCGGTACCAACCTAACATTGGCAGTGCCACTGCATATGTGTGGTGAGTGAACACGTGTATGAGTGCGTGTGCCTGTGTGTGTGTGTGTGTGTGTGTGTGTGTGTGTGTGTGTGTGTGTGTGTGTGTGTGTGTGTGTGCATGCGCGCGCACGCGTGTATGTGTGTGTATGTGTGTGTGTGTGCGCACATGCGCAAGTGCACCTGTTCGGGTGTGTCTGAGTGTTTGTGTGCGTGTGTTTACGTATGTGCGTGTGCATATTGTGCCTGTGTCTGTGGGCAAGTGTGACCGCAAGTGCGCATGCGCATGCGCATCTTTGCGTATATGTGTACATATGTGTGTGTTTGTGCGTGTACGTGTGTGTGTATGTGTGTATGTATATCTGTGTGTGTGTGTGTGTGTGTGTGTGTGTGTGTGTGTGTGTGTGTGTGTGTGTGTGTGTGTCTGTGTCTGTGCCAGTGTATACTGTGAACATTTCTCTGTGTGTGTGTGTGTGTGTGTGTGTGTGTGTGGTGTGTGTCTGTGTGTCTGTGTGTGTGCGTGCGTGTGTGCATGCGTATATGTGTGCGTAAGTGCACCTATTCGGGTGTGTCTGCGTGTTTGTGTGCATGTGTTTACGTATGTATGTGTGCATATTGTGTCTGTGTGTGTGGGTAAAGTGTTACCACAAGTGCGCATGCTCATCTTTGCGTATATGTGTGCGCATGTGCATGTGGGTGTGCACGTGTTGCAAGTGTGTGTGTAATATGTGTGTATATATATATATATATATATATATATATATGTGTGGTGTGTGTGTGTGTGTGTGTGTGTGTTGTGTGTGTGTGTGTGTGTGTGTATATATGTGTGTGTGTGTGTGTGTGTGTGTGTGTGTGTGTGTGTGTGTGTGTGTGTGTGTGTGTGTGTGTGTGTGTGTGTGTGCGTGCGTGTGTGCATGCGTGTATATGTGTAAATGCGCGCGCACACGCGCAAGTGCACCTCTTCGGGTGTGTTTGCGTGTTTGTGTGCATGTGTTTACGTATGTGCGTGTGCATATTGTGTCTGTGAGTGTGGGTAAGTGTTACCGCAAGTGCGCATGCGCATGCGCATGTTTGCTTATATGTGTGGATGTGTGTGTGCGTGCGCGCGCGCGCGCGCTTGTGTGTGTGTGTGTGTGTGTGTGTGTGTGTGTGTGTGTGTGTGTGTGTGTGTGTGTGTGTGTGTGTGTGAAGGTTCAGTAAGGGACCACAGAATCGAAAGCAAGATCGCACACTCACCACTCACCATAACGGCCTTCAGAGGACAGCACAAATAACACTTAAATCGGTCATATACACATATACACTCACATACATGTTGGAATTTGGGGTCTATCGCAGAAAAGGGAGGATTGAAAGATTGTACAGAGAAAAGAGGGGAGAAAATATTCTTATAAAGAAGTAACCACCCTCCTGGGCAAAAAAAAATGATAATAAACATAGAACACCCTAGGGAACCCCGTTAAGCCCTCAATACTAACCCACCATTACTAATCCCCCAAAAGAAGAAAGAACGCAAGAAACACAACCCACACAAACAGGGCAACGCGCACAAATAAAACTAGCATTTAATAAAACTAGCACCAGAAGTGGCGTTCAATCTGATACCATACCTGCATCAAATATTGGCAGCCATTTACATTCATTTTTATCCCAGTTCTGTAAGGCTGTGGAACTCACTGCTGGGTGCCATCAAGATTGCCACAGATGCAGTCTCTTTTAAAAATCAAATTGATAAGACAATCCTGAAATCTGCATATTGATTGACTTTTCTATTTAACTTCCCCTTATATTGTATGTTACCTAGGCCTTAACCTAGCCATTGCTTTTAATCTTTTAAGTTTCATATGCGAATTGATTGACTTTTCTATTTTAACTTCCCCTTATATTGTATGTTACCTAGGCCTTAACCTAGCCATTGCTTTTAATCTTTTAAGTTTCATATGCGACCCCTTGTTGCCAAATTTTGCTCCAGGGGCCAACAGGCTGAGTCGCATTTCTTTTTTTAACATGCGCGGTGGTGATCTACTCAATTTTGAGTGAACCAGTATTTTAGGAAGAAGAAGAAGAAGAGGGCCCTACCATCCCAGTAAAAACGTTTATATTTTCACTTAATAATAGATAAATAAATAAATGAATAAATAATCAAATAAATAAAATACAGATGTAGACAGTAGGAAGAAAAATAAATCCTTCAAGAAAAACCAGACAGTTTGCTGCCCACTGGCAGAATGCTCTTAACAGGATAGGACACCCTCACTTCTTCAACTCACACGACAGCCACACCGACACGTGGGTCCACTTAACTGATGGCAATCCAGACGCCAAAATCACTCAATGCACTGAAGGCACACAGAAACGACGAGATAATTGTCCAACCCCTCTCTTGGGGATCTCCACCTCCGGATATGATGCTCCAAGGACAGGTGGGCTGCTCCCTCGTGCACGTGTGCAGTAGCACCTAAGTCATCCCTCGCGATGGGCAGGTCACCTCTGCCAGCTCACTTTAATTAAGTCGAGCAAACAAAAATGTCTGGAAGAAACCAAACCCACCACGATGGTGAATGGGGAAAAGAAACAAATAAAATAAGGGCAGGACCGTCACCCCATGTCGGCGAAGACGGGACGACCCGGACCACTCTAAACCGGACCACAACGAAGACGATCAAAGAACAGTAATGCTCGCTGACAGCTCCCAATGGCGGAGACCGTTCTCTCCAATCAACGACTGACTCATGAGTGACCAGCCAATCTCCCACACATGCTATGCTAGCACCGGAGCTGTAAACGGTTGTTGCAGAGCTATGAAATACTCACACGTCCCACACGTTTCGCATGCCACCGCAGGTGAGAGGCCACACTGAGGAAAGATTGAGGATGGAAGGAGAAGGTAAAATTACATGGACAGCTCGCCTCACCTCTCCTCTGGTTAAACCACCATGAGAAGAGAGAGGGTGGATGCTGTCTGTAACAGTGTGTGCCTTTGAATATTTGTGGGAACAAAATGTTCAGAAGATGACAGAGTAACAAGGTACGAACAGCAGGAAGAAAAAGAAGAAGGAAGAAGAAGAAGAAGAAGAAGAAGAAGAAGTAGAAGAAGAAGAAGAAGAAGAAGAAGAAGAAGAAGAAGAAGAACAAGAAGAACAAGAACAACAAGAACAAGAACAAGAACACAAGAACAACAACAACAACAACAACATCAACGCACTCTCTCTCTCCTCTCTCTCTCTCTCTCACTCACACACACACACACACACACACACACACACACACACACACACACACACACACACACACTCAATTCATACATGTTCACATCCATGGAATTTCCAAGTTACAGACCTGCATTTTCCCACCAAAGCACACCTACCAGTGCAAATGCGTCTACAATACACACTGGGGTTATTAGGAGATTGAGTTGACTTGTGTTCGATCGTTTGTGTCTGCTATTAGAAAGACCCAGTATGAGTAGGCCCCAATCTGTAGGAGTCTTTGCAATGTTGGCCTTGAGGTTATTTCAGTATTTGTCTGGTTGGTGATGTTTCTTGCTCTTCCTTTCAGTCTGGATGTGCGGGCGCTTCCTCTCTTGATGTTCAGCTCTGAAGACGGTCGATGGTATAGTGGCTTTGCTGTCTTCGTTGAGGTGATTCTTTAGATTTCTTTTCACGCCAGATCAGCTGTCAGGCACACGGAAAGAAAAATTTTAAGCGCCTGTGTAGTTGAAAGGTTAAGCGCGAGCGAAGGGAGTTAAATGTGTGAAAAGGAAACGGCGTAGGATTGTCGTTCGTAAAGGGCAGGTCACTTCCTTTGTTTTGAATGTGAGCTGTGTTAAGAGAGAGATTCGAGCAACAGCGCTGATAGAATGGAAAAGAGGCGCCGACTGTCAGGCCCATTTAATACAGACATGAGTCTGTAACATGCTAACGCATGTATTTTGCTAGGGAGTGATTCAGACAGAGTAAGTATTTGATACAATTTTAAGGAACTATGAAAGTTCCAGTCTTTGTTTTTTATTTTATCCATTTCGATCGTGAAATTGGGAATCGAAATTATTTTGTAAAAGTGTTATGTTGGATTGCTGCTAACTGTGGGCAGTATAGTCATCATAGCTTATTTTGTTTTTCTAGCTACGCCGTTATGGTAGCAGTAGTAAAGTAGACGAGGCTGTGACTGGAGGGAGAGTCGGGTGAGCTACGGGAGCCATACCCCCCTGCCAGAAAGATGTCGGAAGGAACAGCCAGAGACAGCCAGAGATAGTTGGTATGCTGTCCAAACGTGCAGAGGCGAAGTCGGAGATCGCCATGAGTTATGCTCTGGGGAAACCAAGCGAAAAGGGTAGGGTGGAAACATTTGTATGTTGTCCACTATAGACGTTCGTGATTGGATGAAGAGGAATGAAGGTACCGAAATTTGTGATGAACTGACCCCAGGAGAAATATAAAGTGAACTATGATCTGTGAACAGACGGAATAATAAAACCCCACCAGTGCTGTGTATGAAAATGGGAGAAGAGGAGATACTGGGGGAAATGAACTTTTAAAACCTGGTGTTTAGCGCCTTGCGAGTTGTGTTTTTTATTCGCTCCAATAGATGACGCGATTTGTGACTCTGTGGTAACCAAAAGCAGTGCAGACGTACCAAGGCTTACTGTGAGATTTCGGATTCTTAGACAAGTGGGAAAATAGACACAATAAAGAGTGCACCTAGAGTTAAACTGCCTATTACTTTGTCACGCAGGCATAAGGAAGTATTAGTGATTCAGTTTGATGAAAACATCATGATAAGAGTGGTATCTTTTGAAACTAATGCATTATGTTGTAATTTGCTTTGAAGACAGGTGTTTTTTTCTTTTCTTTATTCATTTAATTAATTTTGCAAGATACATACACATTATGTTGTTGTTAAGTCAATGTCACTGTGGAGGTGGTCAGATATTCCTTTTGTGTTTTACTTTTGCTTTGTTACATATTTACCCTAAGATTCCTTATTACATTTGCCACTGTGCATTGGTGAAAGACCAGTGGCTTTTTTTCCAAAACAAATGTTACTTCACAGAACATATTTTGTCATTTCATTTAGTAGTACGATTACGGAAAAAAAAAAAAAAGTACTCTGACGAGTTCTGGTTTCTTTCTTTCTTTTTCTTTGTAAATCAAACTATAAACGTTTTCTCCTTGAATTTTCAAATACATCTTTTCCTTCTGATTTTTAATGCACAGTTGATTATGAATACAGTTATCATTTGCAGCAGAAAAAACGTATCCCTGTAGTGTCAGTCTTTTAACAATTTATAATGACGTTAGTCTTGACCAAGGTTGGCTGAAAGGGGGACCCTATCCTAAGCAGAAGAGCACAACTTCGATTAGTGTTAAGAGTTATAGGTTGTACAATTACTTGCCTCTTAGTTTCCTCTTAAATGAGTGAAGTTTTCATTTGAACAATATAATTATTTATATATTTGAGATAAAAGATGAAAGACCAGAGTATTCTTAACCTTCCCCATATTCCCCAATGTTGAAAGAATGATGACTCCCTCAGGCGATGACAACAACGACAACGACAATGGCTATGACAATGCTGACGATAATGTTTATGTAAGACATTGCATCAGGAGTATGTGAAGTTGGTACCCCTCTTCCATTACTATTGTGTGTGACAGTGGTTCGCTAAGAGCCAGTATAAGGGTATGCTAACTTTGCTAAGTTTTCTGGTCATATTCTTTTTCTTGATTTCGACAAGCGTTTCTTTATTTCTTTTTTTAGGTGCTGGTTCCATATCCACCAATGATTATCATTCTCCATACCCTAGCCCCTACACCTAGATCACATAGTGTAAGTAGACTCAACACCATATGTTCACAACATGTGTCCATTTCTTTCACACACATATGAGTGTGTGCTGGTCAAAATGTTACCCAGGGTCACATTCTGCACTGTAGAACATTTTGGAATGGCAGGTTGATTGAAAATCTCACCCTGGGTAATATTCTATACCAGACTGATATTTCATATCAGGGAGAGAATTAATTCTATAATTATAGTGCGAAATGTCACCAGGTGTCACACCTCTAACTATCTCCCACCCCATTTCATCCGTCCACACTTCATGCCAACCCCACTCTCCACCTCAGTTTTGGGGCCAAATTACCTGGCAAAAAAAAAACACTTATCAAAGTAACTGATACCTTTTCAATTAAGTTAATTCATCCAGATCGTAGGCACGTTGGGGGAACGCAAGTATGTCGAATCCCATCAACTGTCATTTTTAAAAAGGTATTTTCTAAATGCATATTTACTTGCATTCTTGAGGATACACATTCTTTTCAGCATTTCAGCTGAAGCTGTCTTGGAAGAAAAAAAAAACAACAACAACGCCCTGTTACAGATATTTGCTGGTCACGTATCTGTTTGCCCACTTGGAAGAGCGGGGTGGGAGGAAGCAATATTTGTATGTCCAGGGTTGTTGTTTCATTCTGTGTGTGTGTGTGTGTGTGTGTGTGTGTGTGTGTGTGTGTGTGTGTAAGTGTGTGTGTGTGTGTGTGTGTGTGTGTGTGTGTGTGTGTGTGTGTGTGTGTGTGTGCGTGCAGGTGCGCACGCGCGCGCGCGCTTGTGTGTATGTTTTGTTAGTTTTGGTGTGAGTCTGAGTCAGTGGGCATATATTCCACATGAAGCACTTATGTTGGTAATGATATTCCATACCCGCCACGTAGGACATAAATCCAGCCGGTGTAAATTTCATTTTTTGACATCTGACAACATATACCTGAATTCTCTCCTATGGACTGAACCTGACATTCACCCCGTGCCATTCCCATTTCAAGGGGTGGAAGGATGGAGATATCCACAATGAAATACAGTTGTGTGCACATGGCGCTGCAGAGAGCTCTAGAGACGTGAAAACCCTTTGTTCTGTTCCGTTCTTCCTCGAAGTCCCTTCCAACGTAGGCCTGGCCATACAGTTAGGCTGAGTTTTAGTGACAACTGCCCCTAACCCTTTTCACTGGGAGCTGAGTACAATCCCATGGACTCGGACATCCTTTTCTGGTCTGTAGGAGTATAAACGAAACTGCGTAGTATGGTTGAAGGGCGTATATTTGATTGGTGTATTATATTCCACCATTTATTTTTTTTCATCCTCTCAAACATTCCTTTGATTCAACCTTTCTCGATCGTCCTACAATCTAATTTCTCTCATCCTCTTTTATGCGACCATCCTTCCATTCTCCCCCCTCTTGGTTTTAGTGGGAGACAGTTTGGTAAGGGTGAGGGCATAGTCCAGAAATCTGGTCAGGATAACTAGATTATCTTCCTGAAACCTGTCCCTGTCTTTTCTTTTTACTTTCCTGACAGTCCATTTGTTGAAAGGTAAACAAAGAAAGGTGAAAAATAAACTTTCGTGTGGACTATTGTTGAACGCCTCCATGAGAGCAAGTAACAGTCTTCAGCGACCCTTCACGAACGTGACAAACTGAAAGTTTCTGTTTGCTTGTTTGTTTGTTTGTTTTTTGTTTTTTTCAGTGCAGCTCACCAAAAGCAGTTGAAATCTGACAGCACACAGTCAGCTAAACCTGCCATTGACATGTACATGACATGAATGCTGTTCACATGCTGTGAACGAGTAGGATGGACGACGCAATAGACGACGTGGGAAATACTAGTGACAGTGGGACAAACTGATTTAAGCACTGCACTTTGATATGTAAAATGCAGTCTGAGTGAACACTCGTCATGTTTCATAGGATGTCTTCCATGGTCTTATCTTGTTGTTAAAACTTAATGAACGAATGATTTTGAGGATGAGTGTCAAGAAACATAGACCACAGCTCTGTCCTTGCCTCTATGACGTCATCTCACCTTCCCTGTTTCCAGTCAAACGGGTTCTTTCTTTTAAAGCAATAGTTTTGACAAGGCCATACATAACCTGCCAGCCATACAACAGTAAAAGTCACTCTGCATACCTGTAGGATCTTTCTGGAGCAGGCCTATTGCAAACGTCAATCAATGAGCTGCAGTTGGCTTTTCACACATACATACACACACGCACGCACGCGTGCGTACGCGCGCGCGTGCGCACGCACACATGCACAGACACACACACGAACGAACACACACACATACACACGCGCGCGCGCACGCGCTCCTGTTTCAAAATGTAAGTAAGAACCAGAGCAATTATTGCGCCTTTAAAACATAACAATCATAATTTAAAACCATCTGATCAATCCAGTTGCCTGCAGAGGAATCACATCAGATCAGACATCTGTCTGCAGAAGTCATTGGAGGCTGATAAACTGTTCCATGACAATCTGCGGCGGCAAATAACTTTTCATGATGAAAAAGAAAAAAACACCGGCAAAACTCAATGGTGTACACATACGAATAAGACATTGACGGTGAACACAGAGAGGCTGCTCTCAAAACGAACAAAGAAATGTAACACTCATAGTAAACACACGTGACACTTACACTGTACACAGGAAGGTGACAGTTTAAACACAGTATTGACACTATCAGTTAAAACATTAACACCAACACAGAATTATGGCATTAGTGATAAAAAACAGACTGTGACACACATCGTGAAAATATTAAATAATCCAACTGAAACAGAAAGGTGAAACTCAAAGTAGGGATGGAAAGCGATACTTGAGTGAACACAAGTGTAACACTAGCACTGAATTCAAAGAGAGGAGAGAAAAATGATAACGAAGCACACACACACACACACACACACACACACACACACACACACACACACACACACATGTGCGCGCACGCACGCACGCACGCACGCACTCATTCACGCACGAACGCACGCACGCACGCACGCACCCACGCAAGCACGCATGCACGCACACACACACACACACACACACACACACACACACACACGCACGCACGCACGCTCGCACACGCACGCACACACACACACACACACACACACACACACACACACACACACACACACACACACACAACCGCACAAGCGGGCAACAAGGGGAACTGAAACTAGGGACAAGGAGGAAAGACTGAACCAAAGGGAAAGGTAGAACGATGGAAAAGGGTACTGGAAGAATGCATGGAAACATACATAAACCCTCTCAATCTCATCTTCCATCAAAGTCCATAACCGATGTGGATGTTCATGAGGTCAGGGCTTACTTCTCCTGGACAGTTGTGGGTTGCCATCGCACTCTTGGGCCTTGCAGTCGGACTTGGCCAGCACTGAAGGGAACGTCACAGGGAAGCTGTGCAAGGGCGCTGGTATTGGCTCCACACAATGTTTAAACAAGCAGCAGGATAGTGTGAGACTCGGAATTGAATCAAGCAAAGAAATCTCATGAAGATGGACAGAATCCTCTCTGCTCCAGATATTTAACTTGTTCCTTCAGTACAGGATTTTTGCAAAGTCTAGAACCATAATTTCGTTTCTGGAGGGAGTCATAAAAGAGCGAAGAAAAAGGGAGGTAAGAATACCAATAGAATGATGACACAGAATTACACCCATTACCATTTCCCACCCACGGGAGAGTAGCAAGGGAGGGGCGAAGTAGAGCACCCACACACGAAAAAACTCAGGTACATATGTTTTCATACTGCCAGGGTAAATCACATTTTGGACTTCTACCCTCCTTCCTTGAGGATTAGCTGCAGCTGTCCTCCCACACTGTAGGAGAAATGTTCTGCAAAACAGGGAACCTTCTTTGGGATCCCCACCACCTCAGCAAAGATGTTAAGGTGTAGATCAGCTAGTGGGGGTTCCTAAAAAACGAAGTCCCCATGGATTGATTTATAGTAGTTACAAACTCGCTGGACCAGCTGCTTCTTTATTCACAGATTTTTAAAATATTCTTTACACCCTTCCTTTCCATTCTTTTTCTTGGTCTAGGCTAAAGGTTGGGTCATTCCACAAGGGGAAGTCAGGTAGAAGAGATATGACTCATGAAAAAATGAGGTCATGTGGGCTGGTGTCGAATATTGTGTGGAAGGTGTAAAAGAATATAACATGTGCACACCTATTCCATGTCAAGCAAGGGTCTTCTGTGCCATACTGTCCAAAACCAAGTGAAAGAGAAATTGAATCGAATGGTCTGGCCATGCAAAATGTGTGCCCACTCTTCCAAGCAGGCGAACAAGAAAAAGGATAGTTAGTATGAAATTAGGCAGGGAGCAGTACACAATAAACGACAAAAAGGTAAGGTAACTCTTGCTCCACAAGAAAACATAACTCCAAAGGAATGCTGCTTACGACACCGTATCGCCTAGCAGACAAGACAGCGCAGAGCACATAGAACAAACAAGGAAACATCCCTAAAAAGGACGTTCGAAGCTTGCCCATAATACCCTGTCCCGAACACATCTACGCAGCAAAAAGAACGGAAAAAAATGGACAAATACAAATTAACTTACATTCAAGACTGGCGCAGCCTTTCAAACCTTGAATATAGTCAGACAGGTACAAAGCTGAACAGAAACAAATACAAATAACCTCGATGTCATTGAAACTTGCGGGCACGCGTAAGCTCGCTTGCAGAATCGCTTTCTCCTCCAACACTTAGCTAGCCTGCCTATTACAACGCAGCTCCGCCCCTACTTTGCATCATTCCTCCCTTTGCACCACCATTTCCCGCCCCACCCCTTTGTCCCCTGCCTATCAAGAAACACATTCTGCCCTGCATCACCATTACTTCACACCATTGGCCAATACCTCCCAGTCATGTTGACATTCCTAAGAAAGGGCGTACACCATTACATTCCAAACATGTTGACATTCCTGAAGATAGGGCGTACACCATTACATTCCAAACATGTTGACATTCCTGAAGATATGGCGTACAGTGTTTTCCTTGACCTCTACAAACTTGTCAAACCTCAACCTGTCCTACCTATTTCTATCTCCTATAAGTAGGCAATGATTAAGTCAAACCCAAGCGAACATTATGTAACCTGGAGCACAATGCTGATGTACAATGCCATCTCGTGAAACATCCTTTTCAGAGAGCTGTGAATAGTACACACTAGCGACCGTTTATCAAACATCTCTTCTTGTCCCTACTTGTCGTTCTGTCAGTCAATATAGCTCTCACCACATCAGTGCTATCGTCTGGTAAGTGTATCCAATATGGCATCAGCTGATGCTGGTGTGGGTGTGGGGGGTCAAACACACACACACACACACACACCACACACACCACACACACACACACACACACATATATACTAATATATATATATATATATATATATATATTGTGAATGACGATCCTTCGGTTAGTAAAGCACAGACCTGACCACACTTGACTATTGTCACCTTTTGACCTTTCCTTGTGACGAGTTGGTTTCAAAATGGGGTCCCAGCAGGGGGTAGTTGGAACAGAGTGAAAGAACGAATTACTGTACCGCCAAAACTAAGGAGTAAACAAACTACAAAAAACAAACAAACAAACAAACAACAAAAAATGCGTTTTTCACCTGCTTGGTCTCCTTCAGGCGAAGACAGCTCAATTGAAGAATCATCCAAACGAGGATGAAACAGACAGATGCTTTACCTTCGAACTGGGCCCACGAAAATGTGCACATGGAATAATGCTGAAATACAGTAGAGGTCAGCACTAATAATAATAATAATAATATAGTATGATAAAACAAAGAAGATTCCAGTATCACTAATCATTAGTATGATAACAATAGTAAGGGAGTACCATCATCATCATCATCATCATATCATTCATCATCATCATCAACTTCATCATTATAGTGAATTGCAGTAACAAGAAAAACTATATATATGGATGAAGAAGAGGGAGGAGATAAAGAATGGATACAGTGATATCGTCATATTCATGAGAGTGATGACGATGATGATGATGATGATGATGAGATATGATGATGATGATTGAATGATGATGATGATGTGATGATATGATGATGATAAGACGATGATTGATGATGATGATGATGATGATGATGATGTCAACGATTTACAAGGACCAGGAAGAAGAGAGAAGAAGAAGACGAAGAAGAAGAAGAAGAACGAAGAAGAAACAAGAAACAACAACAACCACAACAACAAAAACAACAGGAAAGAGAAGAAAGGAGAGGAAAAAGAAAAATGCTGGATGATGATGATGATGATGATGATGATGACTGATGATAAAATGGTAATGATAATAATGATAATGATGGATTATGGTAATAATTATTCATTATTATTACTATCAGTAGTAGTATTAGTAGTAGTAGTAGTAGTAGTAGCTAGTAGTAGTAGTAGTATAACAGTAATAATCATGCCAAAGATAACAGTTAATGACAATTATAATGATGATGATGATGATATGATGATAATATAACAACAACAACAACAACAAGAACAACCAACAACAACAATACAATAATAATAATAATAATAATAAGAATAACTAATACTAATAATAATAATAATAATAACAATATCAATAACAACAGCAGCAACAACAAGATGACAGACCTATCATGAGAAGAAAGAAGAAGAAGAAGAAGAAGAAGAGTTCAAAAGGAGCAGAATCATCGATGGTTAAAAAAGTATTTGATATTATTAAATTAAACAGGGAGAGAAAAGGAGCACACACACACACACACACACACACAACACCACACACACACACACACAGAGGTACGTACGCACGCACGCACCCAGCACACATACACGTACGTGCGCGCGCGACTCGCGCGCAACGCATGCACACACCACCACCCCACACACACACACACACACACACACACACACCCACCACACACAAAGGAAAGAAGAAAAGAATTGTATGCAGAAGAGGGATATTTTTTCATAAAAATGAAAAAAAAGGCGAGTTAAAAAAAAAAAGTGGTGTGGACAGATACGTAAGAAAAGAAGATATCAAATAAACAAGTAGACACAGCGAATGAAGGGGAGAATGGAAAATAGCTGTCGCATTATGCATAATGTTTGATTTCTATGGTAATGAGTTACATTGAACTACACAAACAGGAAAATCCTCATTTATTGAAAGTCTTTTATCTTCCTTGACGTGTGCTTAGCTTTATTTGTCTGTCATTTGAAAGGTGAAAACCCTAAATTATCTGCGGTGTTGGTCTTGAGATTAGTTCAATATTTTGATTGATTCGCCACGATTTTTGCTCTTCCTTTAGTTAAGGTGTGTGCCTCTTTTTTTTCAATGTCGAGTCCCGCAAGGTGCTCAGTAGTATAGTGGCTCGAATCTTACTCGTTATCATATCCGATCGGCGAGCCATTCCCGGTCGTTATCTTATTTCCTTCCCTGCCATTATGTCAGCTCCCTCGTTTTTTTTTTTTTTTTTTTTTTTTTGACACCTGCCTGCCCAAGTCGGTTACACCAACAAACAGCTGCGCCGCTTTTGCTGCTGTTCCCTGAACAGCAGTTCTTACATTTACAATGATCTAACGGGGAATAAATGGGAAGAGAGAGAGAGAGAGAGAGAGAGAGAGAGAGAGAGAGACAGACAGACAGAGACAGAGACAGACAGACAGGCAGGCAGGCACAGACAAAAAGTCAAGTACAGAGACACAGAGACACAGAGACAGAGACAGAGAGAGCGCGTGCGCGTGCGTACGAGCGTGCGTCGTGCGCGCGCGCGCGCGCGCGCGCGCGCGTGTGTGTGTGTGTGTGTGTGTGTGTGTTGTGGCGTGTGTATGTGTGTGTTTTTGTGTGTGTGCAAGTGGCTGCGTGTACTTGTAAAACAAACGAGAGAGAGAGAGAGGAGAGAGAGAGAGAGAAGAGAGAGCGAGAGAGAGAGAGAGAGAGCACAGCAAAAAACGCATACACACAAAACAGAGACATAAACACAGGCACAAAGATATACAAATACAGACAGGCAGACAAGCACACACACACACACACACACACACCACACACACACACACACCACACACATACACGCGCGCGCGCGCGCACGCACGCACGCACGCACGCACGCACGCATACATCCACGCACGGACGCATGCACGTACACACTACGCGGCATACGCTTTCGCTCGCACGCATGTACACACACACACACACACACACACACACACACACAACACACACAACACACACACACACACGCATGCACACACACGCACGCACACCGCACGCACGCACGCACGCACACGCACGCGCACGTCTCATCAGCCACAATCTGAAATCAAACTTACCTTATGTCGTAAATCATTTTGTATACTTTTCCCTACCCATGCAATCAATCATGGCTGTCAGAGTAAAAACTTGTCGGTGGAACAAGCATGAGCAGAACGCAGATGTGACCTTTCAAGTTCCAGCCTTGTTTTCGCATCAATCCCAGTGTACATCATGCTCTGAGTGTCTGCTAGTGTCAATAGAGTATTGTCACCTGCAAGTGTATGTTGGCATACCGCTTTCAGTGGAAGTACACGCTTACTTTAGTTTTGGAAATGCTCCTAAAATCAAAAAGCAAACCGGGATCTTTAATGGTGGTGCTGTGATTCAGACGCTCTAAAGGCTCTATAGATTTTCAAGTTAGATTGTATGAACTTGGACACGTTTACGTCTTGAAACACAAGAAAAATGAAAACAGCAACTGTTTTACTATTACCACTGTTGCCTTCCACTGCTTCTACTACTTTGGCTTCCGCTCCTTCTCTACCTCCTTTCCTCCT